>RCUC01136213.1:0-31947 GCA_003697995.1 Taxidea taxus jeffersonii
GCACGAGTGAGAAGAAGGTCAATTTTTACTGTACAAGAGTCCCTCCTTGTCCACGGTTTCACTTTCTGTGGCCTCAGTGACCTGTGGTCAACCGCAGCTAGGATCAGATGATCCTTCTTCTGACTTAGCCTCAGAAGGTCAAGGGTAGCCTAATGCTAGGTCACCTGCATGCGTCAGCTCACCACCTGGGCTTTTTATCAGCTCACATCATCACAAGAAGGGGGAGCACAGAACAATGAGATAGTTTGAAAGAGAGAAAGACCATAATCACATAACTTTTATTACACTGTGTAATAATCGTTCTATTTTATCCTTAGTCATCATTGTTAGTTACTTACTGTGCCTAATTTATGCATGTATTTTAAAGATTTTATTTATTTATTTGACAGAGAGAGGACAAGCAGAGAGAGCGGCAGCAGCAGAGGGAGAAGCAGATTCCATGCCTTGCAGGGAGCCTGATGGGTGGGGCTTGATCCCAGGACCCGATCCCAGGACCCTGAGATCATGACTTGAACTGAAGGCAGGTGCTTAACGATTGAGCACCCCACTATGCTTGATTTATAAATTAAACTTGATCATAGGTATGTGATGTATAGGAGAAAAAAAACCTGTCTCTGCAGGGCTCAGTACTAGCTATGGTTTCAGACGCCCACTGGAGGTCTTGGAACCCATGCTCCATGGATAAGGACCGTATGTAAATTCAAACACTAAAATGAAATTATGCTTTTCAGCAAATGGTGCTGGACAAACTGGACATCCGCACACAGAAAAGAGAATCTAGACACAGACTCCATACCCTTCACCAAAATTAACTCTAACTGGATCACAGACCGAAATATAAAATGTCAAACTATAAAATTTCTAGAAGATACCAGAGAAGAATACCTAGCTGACCTTAGGTACGGTGATGACTGTTAGATACAGCATCATGATCCACGAAAGAAATATTAATAAGGTGGACTTCATTAAAATTAAAAACTTCTGGGGGTGCCTGGGTGGCTCAGGGGGTTAAAGCCTCTGCCTTCAGCTCAAGTCATGATCCCAGGGTCCTGGAATCGAGCCCCACATGGGCTATCTCCTCAGTGGGGAGCCTGCTTCCCCTCTTCCCATCCCCCCACCCGCCTCTGCCTGCCTCTCTGCCTACTTGTGATCTTTGTCTGTCAAATAAATAAATTTTTAAAAAATTAAAAAAAAATGCTTTAAGAAAAAAAAATCAAAAGCTTCTGCTCTCTGAGGCACCTGGAGGGTGTAGCTCTCTCCCTTGCCCTCTGCCCCTCCCCCACTCTTAAATAAATATAATAAATCTTAAAAAAAATAAAAACAAAACCCCACTCTGCTCTATGGCAGACACCATCAAGTGAGCAAGAAGAGAAGCCACAGACTGGGAGAAAATATTTGCAAAAGACACAGCTGATAAAGGACTGTTATCCAAAATCTGCAAAGAGTGGCACCCGGGTGGCTCAGTTAAGTGTTTGCCTTTGGCTCAGGTCATGATCCCAGAGTTCTGGGATCAAGCCCCACATCGGGCTCCCTGCTCAGTGGGAAGCTTGCTTCTTCCTCTCCCACTCCCCTTGCTTGTGTTCCCTCTCTCACTCTCTCTGTCAAATAAATAAAATAAAATAAAATAAAATATGCAAAGAACTCTGCAAACTCAACAATGAGAAAATTAATCATCAGTTTAATAAATAGGCAAAAGTTTTGGACAGACACTTCCCCAGAGAAGCGACACAGATGGCAAGGAAGAATACGAAAATATGCTCCACATCATCTATCAGTAGGAATTGCAAATTACAAGAAGACACCACTGCTCACCTATTAGAATGGCCAGAATCCAAAATGCCAGTGACACCAAATGTTGGCAACAGTGTGGATCAACAGGGACCCTTATTTGTCACTGGTGGGAATGCAAAATGGTGCAGCCACTTTGGAAGACAGTCTGAGAGTTTCTTACAAAATTAAACGGACTCTTATAATATGAAACACTCTTTGGTGTTTCCCTAGAGGGTATTGCAAACTTAGGTCCGCACAAAAACCTGCATATGGATGTTTACAGCAGTTTTATCCATAACTACCAAAACTCGGAAGCAGCCAAGACGTCCTTCAGTGGGTGAATGGATACACGAACCGAGGTCCATCCAGGCAGTGGAATCTTATTGTTCAGTGCTGACAGGAAAGGAGCCATCCAGCCACAAGAGAGACATGGGGGAACCCGAAATGCACAGTACTAAGAAGCCAATCCTAAAAAGCTATATGCAGTATGATTCCAACTCTTTGATATTCTGGAAGAGGCAAAGCTATGGAGAAAAAAAAAATCAGTGGTGGTCAGGATCTGAGGGAGGGAGATGAAGGCAGGGGCACAGAGGAGTGTTAGGGGCATGACACTGTTCAGGATGACAGAATGAGCGTGGATCCCCAGAAGGTGCAGTGCCAAGCATAAACCCTAATGTCAACTAGGGCATTAGTGGCAGAGGGAGAAGCAGACTACCTGCTGAGCAGGGAGCCCAATTTGGGGCTCAATCCCAGGACTTTGGGCAGTCATGATGTGTCTGTGTACGGTCATTGGCTGTAATGGATGTCCCACTCTGGTGGGGATGCTGACAGTGCGCTGGATGGGACATCAGACAATGGGAGGGGGCAAGGAGATAGGGGAGCTTTCCATACATTTTGCTTAATTTTGCTGGGAACCTAAAACTGCTCTAAAAAGTAAAGCCACCTGGTTGGCTCGGTGAGAGGAGTGTGGGACGCCTGATCTTGGGGTTGTGAGTTCAAGCTCCAGGTTGGGTACAGAGTTTATATAAAAATAAATAAGTAAAGCCTCTTTCCAACAACTAAAAAATAAATAATGAAATGAATGAAATCATGGCACTTTATTTGCTTACTAACTAAATTGTGCAGAGGTGAGCAGGGCTTCCAGAGACTTCTGACATCATCGGGGCTCTGGCTACTTCTGTCCGCTGCTTTCTTGGCTCTTCCCACTTCTGCACATCCCAGTGATTTCCCTTGTACAGAAACAGTTCAGGGCTCACATTTGTGCATAGTGCTGTCCTGATGGAGAATGTTCTTGTCCTAACGTTTGAAGCAAAATTCCCAGAATTCTTATTGAACCTGTTTAGTCTAATGCCTCCTCCCGACCCATTTCCTCGGTTAAGAGAAGACAATGTGCTGTCTGGCTCTGCCTGTGGTCACTTGGGAGGGCTTCAGGGTGGGTTTGATCCAGCAGCATAGCCCTCCCTTCTGTGTTCTGGTTTATTGTTGTTCTGTGTTCCACCTCTCATCTGATTTCCAGTGTCAGCTTTCCTCCTAAGGCTAGTCACAGTGAGGTCGCCAAGCCTCTGGGAGCTTCACACTTCTTCAGCTGCAGGAGGCGGGGGCTGTGTATATATGTGGGGGTTGTGTATATGTGTGGGAGCGGGCACTTTTGGAGTCTGTCTCTGAAGAGGGAGGACTCCTCATTTTTTTCTTAAAAGTTCTCATCAGGAACACCTGGCTGGCTCAATCGGAAGATCACACAACTCTAGATCTCAGGGTTGTAAGTTTGAACCCCACGCTGGGTGTAGAGATTACGTAAAACATTTTAAAAAATGAAAGAAAGAAAAGTTCCCATCACACATACTTTCCACTATCCGGGGCCGCAAGTGAGTCACATGTCCCTGACCTGAGCTGTCCAGTTGAGGGAACTGTGTGGGCGGCATTATCCTAAGCCTTGCTGGAGAGCCCCAACGGGAAGCAGCTTTCCCACAGCTCGTGGGCAGCATGGGGATGAGGAGCGGGTGCTGTGGAAAGGGAGGACGGGTACGCTGAGAAAGTCACCACACTGTCACCCAAGGGTGACATGGGTATAAGGGTCCATATACGAAACTACCCCAAAATTGCTGGCACAAAGCAAGCATTTTTCTTTGATGCAGATGATTTCCATGGGGCAGGAGTTTGGGAAAACACACAAAACCAAAAAAACAACAATGGGGCAGTTTGTTTTTAGTGTAGGGTGTCTGGGGCTTCAGGCTGGGATAGGGGGGACTAGAATCACATGAGCCTCTTGTCAGCCATGCACCTGGTCACAGGGCTGTTGCTGGAGCCTCCTGCTGGAGCTGCAGCGCCGATTCCCCCGGGGGAGGGCGTCAGATTTCCTACGGTGCCTCTGGTTCCAACTCACCACTTGGCTGCCGTGTTGCCCTCTGTAGCTCAGGGTCATGTCTGCAGCCTTCCGCTGACCATATGGGAGTCGTAAACCTGTCCGGATGCAGGGGGACGGTAACTCTTGATCGGGAGGCGAGGTTCTGGAAGATCATCATGGTGGCAGGAACACCCCATACCCTCGTAACAGGTGAAATTAAGTCTCTGCCCAGCCTGCTTGGTTTCAAGGGCAAGGGCTGCCAAGGGCTATGGTGCCGTATCCCACGGGCCCCACTGTGCCCGTTCTGGCCCCTTGTCCCCTGGATGGTGTGTGTCCCTGAGGGCGCCCCCACAGCACTCTGGGTTCTGCAGACAACATCAGCATGAAAACTTCTCATTTTCAATTTCAAGTATTGATTTTACTTCTACACAAGAAAAAAGTAGAATCAGCCCGCCACAAACACCATTGTTAAAAATGAGGTTGCATTAATTTAGGTAAAATATAGTGAGTCTATTTATTTATTTAAAGATTTTATTCATTTGAGAGAGAGCCCAACAGGGTGGGGGGGCTGGGAGGAGCAGTGGGAGAGGGAGAAGCAGGCTCCCCGCTGAGCGGGGATACTGACACAAGGCTCTATCCCAGGACCCTGGGATCACGACCTGAGCGGAAGGCAGATGCTTTACCGACTGAGCCACCCAGGTGCCCATGAATCAATTTAAAGAAATATGTTGGGTGAGGACCAGAGTAAGTATGAGACGTGTCTGCAACAAGGGCAGGTGCTGTAGGACGTCTCTGGGAAGCACCAGGAGGAGAACCACAGCATGGACCCCGTGGGCTTTGGAGCAAAGCCCTGTGTTTCTGCAGAACGCCGTTCTTCTGGCTTTGCTCCGTCTGGATCCCTGGTGGAAGTTGGGGGCCTGACTGGGGCTCACCGAGTGGTCGTGCCTGCTGACCAGGCCACAGGATGGGGCCGCACAGCACACACCTACCATCACATAGAATACACTGAGAGATTGGGCCTCAGCAGGTGCCAAGGGCACAAGTAAGTGGTGTAAGCAGGTGGCTCATTTGCCTTCCACAGAGACTCTGGCTTCCTCGACTCCTTCCCCCCCAATCCTAGAACCTCATAGGAAATTCCTATGAGCAACTCACTGGCAGGAAAGAATTCAGGTCCTGTTTACAGATGATTCTGCACGATATGCTGGCTCTGACGGATCGTGGACACCTGGAGCCTCCCGCCCCAGTCCAGGGAGGCACCAAAGGGCAGTGGTCAAGGAGATTCTCCCCACTCAGCAGGACCTGGGTCCAGGTAACCAAGCAGCACCCCCTCACCAGTGCTCATGGTGCCACCTATGATCTATGTGCCTGCTGTAGGGCTAAGCAGGGGGCCTAGCCAGCCAGCCACCCAGCAGCAGGCCGATTGCGCGGGACTCTTCCCATTGTGGAAGATTCTGGATGCAGAACCGGCCTTCCCGCCCTTAAAGTGTCTGCCACCACCGCCATGCCTGGGCTGGCCTTACTGGCTGTGCTGACATTCCACGCAACATGCGGCTTCTGATCAAGGATGTCATGTCACATCAGAAACACGGCAGCAAAGCATGGTGCCCATGGAACTAACTGGTCTAACCACATATCTTCTCACTCAGAAGCAGCTGACCTATTGGCAGGTGGAGTGATCCAGTTACGGGGCCTGTGGGGAGTCAGTGAAGGGATGGGGTTCTGTCTTCCTGGGTCCAGCGGAGGCCACCATGTTGCGCTGTCTCTCCCAGGGGGCCGCAGAATCCAGTGGGCCTGGAAAGGAGGCGGGGGACGTAGCTGCTGTCACACCTGACACCCCACTCCTGGTCGCCGCGTCCGTCAGGAGACAGAAACCACAGCAACTGTTGCAACAGAGAACTTTGATTTTAAAGGATTGTTATGAATGTTTCGTGTGTAAGAAAAACGTGTTAACTAGAGGAGACCATGCAGTGTTGTGAAGGCAGCAGCCGTGGGGAACAGCCCACCTCCTTGGAGGCAGGGACTTCGAGGCTGTGGGACTTCTGGGAGCTTGAGCGCCCCTGTCTCTGAAAAAGGGGGATCGATGCCTAATTCTCAGGGTGGCTGGGATAAGGAGCAAGAAGACAGCGTGGTTGCTCGACACATGGTGGAGAAGATATTCCAGAACCTCTGTTCACCCAGGATATGAAACCAGATACCCTTCCTCCGAGCCCCCACCCCTGACCTGGCAGGGCAGCAGGAGGGAAGGAGGCTCTGGAGAGATCCCAGGTAGAAGCTAGCTGAAATCCCCAAGAGAGGAGGTAGTGTCCTCTCTTTGGATGTGCCCTTTCCTTGGAAAAATTACTCTGCTCTGCTGAAGACCGCTTGAAGCGGGCTTCTTTCAGAGTTGCTGCCAAGTGCTTGACTCTGCCAGGTGGGGCAGTCTCTGATTTACTAAACGGTTCTGTTAGGTCCTGTTAAGACCTCAGGGCAAGGCCTTCTTGAAGGGGATACTTGTGCTGGGGTCCCCTCCACAGGCCTTCCCACGCCCCTTCCCCAGACCATGGGAGAAGCTGAGCAGGGCCTGTAAGTTGCCCTTCACCGCTCCCACCCATGCTCAAGGTCATCTAAATACCTGCCCACCTCTGGTGACCCTACTAGCTGGCTTCTCCAACACTTGGGACTCCCTTTCCCATGGGGCAGCTCTACAGACCTTGCAGTGACCTCCCAGCTGATCTCTGCCACACTCTGCAGGACTGGTTCCTGAGCAAGATCTGATCCTGAAGCCTGGTGGGGTGTCTCTGGTCCTGCCATCCTCAAGGCCATCGGGGATACAACCGGGCTGAGCGCTCAGCCCCAGCGCCTTCCCTCCGGAGTGTCCCGGAAGGGTGCGCCTCTGCTTGACTGGGGACCTGGAGGCCTTGGGGACCCGGGGGCCGCCCCTTCATCCTTTCTTGCAGCTCCCAGCAGAGGCTGAGCCCGAGGTAATGACAAGTCCGAAGCCACAGGATTGCAGCCGGGCAGGTGGGGGTGCAGGGGCTCCCCGGAGTGTCCCAGCTCTGCGGCCTGGTCATTCGGAGCCAGGTGCAGGCGGCTTGCTGGCGGGGCACGCGGAGGGACCCGATGGCTAGGGTCCACGTGCGACCGGCGTCTGGGTTCCCGAAGAAGAGGAAGTTTTCTTCCTCCTCCTCGGGTGGCAGCTGAGCACTGCCCTGCTTTGTCTGCCCCGGGCCGCGTGCAGGCCGACGGACGGCAGGATGGGCGGCACCTTCCGGCCACGCACGCGGGCTGGGGTCTCAAACTCTGGAGCTGGAGGAGCTGCGGGGACAGCGAGCCCGCATCCCGCCCCGGAGGCTGAGGCCGGGGCGGGCACAGCGGGGACGCCCAGGGTCGTGGGGGTGGCTGGCGGGGGAGCCGCGGCTGGGGCCACGCTGCAGGACGGGGTCGGAGAGGCGTGGCCGGGCCCCGGCGGGAACACGAGGGGTGTAGTCTTGGAAGGCGAGTTCTCCGGACGCTGTAAGGGAGGGAGCGGCGGGACTCCCAGGGGCAGGGTCTTGGAGGACGCGATCTGAAAGGGGAGTGGTCACGGAGGGTTTCCGAAGTTCCCGAGGGGTACAGTACTGGAAAACGAGACCTGGGGGGGCGGGGTTAAGGAGGGCGAGTTCCGGGGGGCGTGGTCATAGGGGGCGGAGCGAGATTGCCTGGGGGGCGTGGTCGTGGGCGACTTGCTCCGGGAGGGGCGTGGTCAGTGAGGGGCGGAGATACCTCCGGAGGGGCGCGGCGGTAGCCCGAGGGGCGTAGCCTGGAGGCCGCAGCTGGAGCCGACCGGGCCAGGAGCGGGGCGAGTAAACTGGGCGAGGAATGGAGGTGGGGGGCGAAGGGGCGGCTAGGGCTGGGGGCTGGCCGGCTCGGGGGCTCTGTGTGGAGGTCTCCTGTGCCAGAGGGAGGGGAGTGGAGAGGAGGGGAGAGGAAGCCACCGGGGAGAGAGGTTCTGAGGCGCACCCAGAAGAGTGCGGGAGCGATAGCAGGGCGCAGGGGCGACGGGCTGGGCTCGAGGGGCGTGGAGGACCGGCGTCCCAGAGCTGAGGCGGACGGGACCCCGGGGGACTCCCATCCGGCCCCGGCCGCCCCAGTGTCGGCTGTGCGCTGAGCATTCCTCGCGCGTCCTCAGACTTCCTCCAGTCACTACGCTCAGTTTTGCCTCGCCAGCCCCATCCTTACGATTAGCATTAAAATGTTCTCATCCCCTAGGAACCTCAAGGTCGAGAGGTGCTACCTGGAGCCCCAGGGTTCACGTACAGTGTTTATTATACATCTTAAAAAAGCTCACTCCTGGGGGTGCCAAGCCGGTTCTGTCGGTGGAGGACCCCGCGCTGGGAGTAGAATTTGTTAAATAAATAAACTCAAAACAAAATGCTCACTCCTAGGCCACATGAAATCACCTCCTGTTGCACCAGTGGTCCCTTGTATTTCAGACTGGTAAACTGAGGCTCGTGGAGGTTACCCGTCCTGATGGCGGTTAGGGGATAGGCCAAGCTAATGTACTCCTCAACGCCTGCAGGTGCCTCAGTTGCCCACGTTGGTGACAGCGCAGGGATGCAGCCTGGGGATCCAAGCAGGCCGATTCTTGCGAGGCGGAACCACGAACCCAGGATGGGTCCAAGCCTGGGGCGGGGCCGGGCAGGGGAGGTGGAGATCACTTGCGGTCTCTGCGGTGCACGCACGCAGCGACAGCCGGCCTCGGGGTCCTCGGGAGAACTACACGGGAGACAGCAGATGTTCCGCACTCGGTACAGCCTTACTGGGGTTGTAAACAGGTGAGGAGCTGAGTCAGAGGCCTTGCCTGGGAGGAGTGGCTTCTCTGCGGGAATGCCCACCGTGGGCTTTGGCACCTTTCCTAGGCATGTGTGCGGTAGGTCCATATCCAGCCATATACTTACAAAGGTTTTAGGTTGTTTACTGGGTTTGTTGTTAAGCTCATAGAAAGAAATATGCTACACTATCCCGCAGATACTTTTTTTATTTAACTGTGTGGCTTGGACATTATCTCACTTCCGCATTCGTAGGTTTCTCTGCCTCATTCTTTTTAATGATGACATGGTATTTCTTAGGATCACTACATAAAATTTTATTTAGCCATTCCTCCACTGGTAGAATTTATGTTGTTCAGATTAATAATCCCTGTACAAAACAGTGCTGCAACATATAGGTTTATCCTAGAAATGCATATCTTTACATTTCTAGGGGATAGAAGTAGAGATTTGGAGGAAGAGTATTAAAACATACATGAATGCATGCTCCTTTGTGAATAGGTAAACTGAGCAGTTAGGGACTCTTGGGTGGTTCAGTTGGTTAAGTGTCTGCCTTTGGCTTAGGTCATGATCCAGGGGTCCTGGAATCGAGTCCCACAGCCGGCTCCTTGGTTAGTGGGAAGTCTGCTTCTCCCTCTCCTTGTTTTTTTTTTAAAGATTTTATTTACTTATTTGACACAAGTAGGCAGAGAGGCAGGCAGAGAGAGAAAGAGAGGAGGAAGCAGGCCCCCCACTGAGCAGAGAGCCCAATGTGGGGCTCGATCCCAGGACCTTGAGATCATGACCTGAGCTGAAGGCAGAGGCCTAACCCATTGAGCCACCCAGGTGCCCCCAGAGCCTGAACTCTTAACCATGAAGTTAGACTACAAATAATTACTGCCTTTAAAAATATATATAGGGATGCCTGGGTGGCTCAGTTGGTTGGGCGGCTGCCTTCGGCTCAGGTCATGATCCCAGCGTCCTGGGATCGAGTCCCACATCGGGCTCCTTGCTTGGCAGGGAGCCTGCTTCTCTCTCTGCCTCTGCCTGCCTCTCTGTCTGCCTGTGCTTGCTCTCTCTCTCTAACTAATAAATAAAATAAAAATCTTAAAAAAAAAAAATTAAAAAAAAATATATTTTTTCTCATTGCCTAGAACTTTCCAAAATACATTTAAGAATAGTGATGAAGAAAAGTCTTTACAATGACTTTAAGAGAATGCTTTTTACCTAGGGTTTCACCACTAACGTATTGATTTGACTCACTTTATCACTGGTAAAGCTATACCCACCTGATCCTATTTCTTTTAGGGACCAAGGCTTAATGGTATAAGAATATCATTATCCAGGGATGCCTGGGTGGCTCAGTCGGTTAAGGTCATGATCTCAGGGTCCTGGGATGGAGTCTCTCATCAGGCTCCTTGCTCAGTGGGGAGCCTGCTTCTCCCTCTGCCTGCCACTCCCCCTGCTTGTGTGTGTGCTCTCTGTGTCAAATAAAGAAATAAAATCTTTAAAGAAGAAGAAGAAGAGGAAAGAAAAAGAAGAAGGAAAAGAAGAAGACAGTTATCCAGTGGGGACCTAATAAAAAAATGCCTCCTTGGAAAGACCAGCCCTGGGGAAGGTTCCAGTTGGGACTGTCAGTGGGCCCATGAAGTGGACAGGCTTCTTGATCCCTCTTCTCTCCTTGGAAGGTGGGTTCTGCTTGTCTTCCCTGCTCCCAGAAGTTGCAGGGAGCAGCTCAGGGACAGCCTTGAGACAGTGATGTGGGGTTGGAACCATCAGGAGGGAGGGGGTATGGGACTGAAGCCCACTGAGGCCACTCTAAATTGTGAGGATGTGGTAGGGGGTGTGGGGACCCACCATCTCGAGGTCCCCAAGACAGGCCTCGTAGGTCTGTTCCTTGTGCTCATTCAACCCTCCACCTGCCCATCTGGAAGGCTGACCTTTCTTTCTTTCTTTTTTTTTTTTTTTTTAAGATTATTTATTTATTTATTTATTTGACAGGCAGAGATCACAAGTAGGCAGAGAGGCAGACAGAGTCGGGGGGGGGGGGAAGCAGGCTCCCCGCAGAGCAGAGAGCCCGATGTGGGGCTCGATCCCAGGACCCCGGGATCATGACCTGAGCCGAAGGCAGAGGCTTTAACCCACTGAGCCACCCAGGTGCCCCAAGGCTGACCTTTCTTTTGTCTCTCCCTGTCCTCTGAGTAGAGGGGCTGGCTTTGGATTACAGTTGGGGGGCTCCTGTGAGGCTTGTGAACCAACCGAACCCACTGTTGGAAGTTGGGGACCATATTTTTCTTAACGACTTTGAAAGGAATGATATGGGTGCAGGTTTACTGCATCAGAACTTACCATTCCCCTCTGGCATTTACTGAATATTATGTACCAGGCCTTGGGTTTTCACATAGCTTTTCACTTGATCCTCAAAATAACAAATCGGGTCCCGTCTATTAAGGTCATAGAGGCTTCAGTGTGAAAATTGGAAGGAAAGCAGGAACATTCATTTGTTCTAGCATGCGTCCCACAGGTCGTTATTCGGGTTTATGCTGCACCACTACTGGAGCTGTGGTGGAAAACATGGCGAACCCCAAGTTCTAGCACATTCTAGTGGAGGTCGTCAATAAAAAGCCAACGATGTCATTTCAGATTTGGATAGATTCGAAAGGAAGGAAGGCAAGGATGTGACAAAAGGGATGTGGGTCAAGGGTTTGGCTGTGGCTTAGTAGGAGGAGGTGGAAGGAGAAAAGCCTGGCGAGGCCGAGTCACACAACTTAATTTTTTTAAGTCGGGAGTGATCTGAAATGACTTGTTTTAGAAGTGTTTCTCTGGGGGCTGTGGTAAGGGGCCCGAGGGGGTCAGATGGGGCTGCTGCAGACCGACTGATGGAGGGTGTCGGGTGGGAGTGGGGATAGGGAGGGCGGGGGAGGGGCAGCTTGCACAAGGACGTGAGAGGCGTTCAGAGCCAAGTTTTGGTTGCACTTCTTTGGAGTAAGAGTCAACAGGATTTAATGGAGGTGGGAGAGAGGGAGGACATCAGGGGGCTGCTTGAGACTTAACAGACGGGGAGGCAGGCCGAGGGTTTTCTGGTGATTTCTATAGTCTGCCCTCACCCCCCAGTCCCAGTTTTGTCTTTTTTCTGATGTTTGCGCTGTCAAGATTGACCTTCATTTCTGGCACTCTCAGGAAAATGAGTGACTCTTCCATCATTCTCAGAGTGCAGAGCGTGGGAGTTGAAGAGCAAGGTCTGGGATTTAGTCCCCTGGGAAGCACAGCCCATGTCCTCCGTGAACTGGGTGGCCATGGCCAAGTTTCTTCAGGGGTAAGATCAGTCTGTAAAGGTACCCTCCTCACAGAGTTGAGAAGTCCTATTTGGAGCCTCTCTATGCCTTTACATGCTCAGGATCTAACAGATCCTTGATCTGTTCAAATTTGCACATTTAAACTTATTTCTTCTCAGATTTTAGGCTGTCAGGATCAGAAAGGAAAAGAGTCTGGGCATTTTCAAGCATCTATGCACCTAACAGGATGAGCCTGGTGAGTCCCTCCATTTGCTTGAGAATGAAGTCTCCAAATTCCTCCCACAAAGTTCTTCTAGCTGAAGTATTCCTGATTTCCCAAGACCTACTTACCTAAAATTATTGTTTTTTTGAAGATTTTATTTATCTGACAGACACAGCAAGAGAGGGGACACAAGCAGGGGGAGTGGGAGAGGGAGAAGCAGGCCTCCCTCGGAGCAAAGAGCCCAATGCAGAACTCGATCCCAGGACCCTGGGAACATGACCTGAGCCGAAGGTAGACGCTTAATGATGGAGCCACCCAGGCGTCCCTACCTAAAATTATTTTTATCTTACCATATAATCTTGTAGGGTTTTTCTTCTATAAGCTTTAGACTAGGAACATTTTCTGGAAGCTTGAGAAGTGTTAACCGGCTCTTTTCCTGTTACTTAAGTATTCCTGTTACTTCCTGTTACTTAAGTATTAAGATACTTAAGTATCTTGTTGAAGATGTTGAAGACCACACTTAACCAAGAGTGGTGAGGTAAGCCATGCATCACCCACACATCACCTTGGACCCAAATCCAATTCACCAGACTCTTTTTGGGTAGGCCTGTCAAGTAATCATTCCAAAGCATACTGAGGAACAGGATTATCAGCCTGTCATTGAACACGAACCCAGGGGCTAAGGGGGTGGCAGATCACTCAGATCCAACAGTCCTAGAACCGCCCTGAACTCAAAGCTACTATGCATGTTTAAATCAAAACTTGAAATAAAACAAAATAAAGCAAAAACTATGCACATAGTATATACCTGTCCACTAAGAATACCCCCCCCCCCAGGGTGCCTGAGTAGCTTGGTTGGTGGAGCATCTGCCTTTGGCTCAGGTCATGATCCTGGGGCTCCATCCTGGGACCCCCGTGCTGGGCTCCCTGCTCAGCAGACTGCCTCTCCTTCTACCTCTCCCCCTGCTCACACAAGCTTGCACTCTCTCAAATAAAATCCTTAAAAAAATATAATCTCCCCAAGTTTCACTGCCTCATTTGTAAGTAGGAATGAATCACCTCCTTCATAGTATATATATGTGCTGCCGAAGCGAGCCTTCACCTACTTCATAGGAATAGAATACATGCCAAATGTCAACAGATCACGGAATATTGAGACAAGCTCATTACAATGGCCAGACATTTGTGTGTGACGACTGTGAACTTCATCTATTTTGTCCCCATTTTTTCTAAATGTTCCCATTTTGTCATATACGTATTGTGAGCAGCTAAGCACTCCTCGTTTAAAATGAATTGTTACCATACCCATTTCACAGGGAAACACAAAAATAGAACAGGCTTTTTAGCTCAGAGCTTTAGAGCAAAATTTAGTACAGATTCTAAGTGAGTTTAAGTCAAAGGATGGCATCCCCCATTTGTAAAGTTACTAGCAGCTAACTTCTACCCTATTGGAGACACCCGCTTTCCCTGGTTAGTATCATGTCCCTTTGCACTGCGGAAATTCATGAAAAACTGGCTTTTGGGGGGCAGACTGGCTGGCTCAGGAAGCACACCACTCTTGATCTTGGACTTGAGGGTTCACGCTTACTTAAAAAAACAAAAAAACCTTTTTAAAGTACTTTGTACTACAACGCACACTCTGGCCAGTACCCCCAAGTCGTACCAGTGCCCACCTGAAGTTTACACAAAGGATTGCACTAAAAACTACAATCCCATGTCAAGGAGTTAGAAACAGCCTCTAGAACTAATTTCGTAAATTCTCTCATAGATTTTTGATGAATATAAAAATGAAGTTACTGTTAAAAAAGAGCCCAGGAGCAGGAAGAGCAGAAGCTCCATGTTCTACCCTATTGACCGGGACGTCTCTGCCCATTGATTACCTAATTCGACTTGGCTTCTGGAGTGGCTTCACGCACTCAAATGTTACAACTAATGTCAGTTCCAGTAAGGGATGTGTTACAGGCTTTGAGAGGCTTATTACCCGCATTTCACACTTACCAGTCCAATGTGCAAAAAGATGGTGCTCAGAGTGAACTGCTGCTGCTTGATCACTAACTTCAGGGTTAATACAAAGCATCTTCAAAGAGGCACATCCCCAATGCACTAAATTTTGAGTTTAAGACTTACTGTTACATTTGCATTTAAGCTGCCATTGAACATTCAAAGTTTAATAGTGTAGGGGCGCCTGGGTGGCTCAGTGGGTTGAAGCCTCTGCCTTTGGCTCAGGTCATGATCCCAGTGGAGCCTGTTTCTTCCTCTCTGCCTGCCTCCCTGCCTATTTGTGATCTGTCAAAATCTTAAAAAGAAAAAGTTTAATAGCATAGTCATGTTTATAAATGTACCTTCACTAGTTACTTAGATTGGACTATTTCCATGCGATTCTTCTGTTGGCCAGCTAGGTTCAGGAATTATTGGTTTAGGACAGAACATACCGAGAGTTGAGATCTGGTTTTCACAAATAGATTTACTCTCTCTGCAAGTTTTATTTTTCTAAACTCTTTCTTGTAAATCCTCTCTGCATCCAACATGGGGCTTGAACTCATGACCCTGAGATCAAGAGTGCCATGTTCTTCCAATTGAGCCAGCCAGGCGTCCCTAGTCTCTGCTGATTTTAAATCAGGAGGAAAGCCAGTAGCTTCAGGTCCCTTCCCACGAAAAACTTCTGCATCTTGCCAATAGCCTTGTCTCAGGCAGGTGACAAAACACCTGATGATACTAAACTGACTTTAATATGGAAATTTCAAGTGGCTTAACTCTACAGCCAAGGTGAGTAATAAAGACCAAAAGCAGGTATAGTTTAATGTATTTTAATAGCAAACTTACAGGAACAGCACAGAAGACAGACAACATTAAAAACATGTACTTGCATGTAGGACAACTCAGTTAGAAAAGTATAGCGAATGGATGGATCTACTGTATGATAAAAATGCTACAAACACCATTTAGTTGCCGTCAATAAGAAATTTACTTGTTTTAAAAAAATCCAAATGCTGGCATTGTCCAGAAAAATTTAACAGGTTTATTTATAATTGTTATAAAGTTGAACTGCTGAAACGTGTTCACTGAAACATTTTGACTTGCATTAATGCTTTATATGTCCCCGCATTTATATTAAAAATTCACACACAAATGAAAATGGAAAAACTGCCAATACCTGATTTCTGTCCCCTATTTTTCCACTTGCAATCATATACTTAGGTACCTTTTGACCCCATGGAAAAAAAATATCTAACATTCAGAACTACCAATAACAGGAAGAAGAGAATTTTTTTTTTTTTTTTTTTAAAGAATGAAATGTTTTCCATCATAGTGGATTCTTAAGCACGTTCTCCACGTATGCGGCGCGCTAGCTGGATGTCTTTTGGCATAATTGTGACACGTTTGGCATGGATAGCACACAGGTTGGTGTCTTCAAAGAGGCCCACCAGATAGGCCTCGCTTGCCTCCTGCGAAGGAACGGAGAAGATATTAACACTGTTATGACCAACAGTTAAGATGCGTTTGCATCAGTTAAAACGATGAGTTTCTGAACCCTCTGAAAACCTTCTTCAGGTGATGTGGCCTGCGTTACTGAATGCTTCCACGGAAACAGCCTTGCAGCTCTGTCCCGATGTTGATGAACAGTGAAAAGCTCAAGTTTGGACATCTTTATCCAATTACACCGAAGTCCACTGATTTCATTACTAAGAAAGTTTCGACTTTTCTAATGTTTAACATGTGATTTTTATAAACTGAAAGGTCTTAAAGGAGATCCAACTTAACCCAAGAAATCCCATTTAAACTCAAAGACCTTCTCCTCATCCTTTCAATGATAAAGGGAATCACGTATCCAATCCAAAGTAATAGTCCCTCCTCCTCACCAGTGCCCTCCTTATTCTGAACCCCAGCCACACTCCAGTATCCGCGGAACCCTGCCTTGCCAATAATCCATTATAGCTGACCACCGGCTCCCATACATGGTCCCCATTTACCTTTCCCCTTTTATTTATTTTTTAAAAATATACTTATTTATTTATTAGAGAGAGAGAGAGAGCACGTGCAGGAGCTCAGGCTCTGTGGTAGAGTGGTAGGCAGAGGCAGAAGCAGGCTCCCTGCAGAGCAAGAAGCCCATGTGGGACTCGATCCCAGGACGCTGGGATCATGAACTGAGCCGAAGGCAGCTGCTTAACCAAACGAGCCACCCAGGCGCCCCTCCTTTCCCCTTTTATACCTCAGAGTTTGATCCCACGAGGACTATGGGTCCCAGAACACACTATATTCGTGTCTCGATGACAGACTTTGACATATTTGGCCTAGATGTGCCCCCTCACAGGTGTATCTTCCTCTGTGCACCCCAATCTTTACCCTCTAGTTTTTCCCAGTACACTTCAGGATTCCTCGAAGGCACTCTCTTATCCCCACCAGTGCTCGCCAGGTGCCGGCCACAGGAACTGTTCCCAGACATTTGGCATGGGAAGAGGAAAAAGAGGAGCTTCTACCTGTAATTAACTCTTAACTGTTTGTCTACCTTCCAGCTGTGTGGAAGGGGGAAGCATCCTTCAGCTGAGGCTGTAATATCTGCTTACTCATTCTGGAACGAGGCCTGTTGTCACCAACGTCGGGCATTAGCCCTGCGGTGCTAGTGGACGCGGGGCATGAAATGAGCTTATTTGGCCCTGTCTTCTCCTCCATAGGGAAGTTACTTCTCTGTTCAAGATACTCAGGAAAAAACAGGTTTAAACTGATTTTATTTTTATTTTTAAATATTTTATTTATTTATTGGTTAGACAGGAGACAGAGATTGAGCACACAAGCAGGCAGAGAGGCAGGCAGAGGCGTAGAGAGAAGCAGGTTCCCTGCCGAGCAGGGAGCCCATGCGGGACTCGATCCCAGGACCCTGGGATCATGACCCGAGCTGAAGGCAGCGGCTTAACCCACTGAGCCACCCAGGCGTCCCAAAACAGGTTTATATAGTTGTGATTTCTGTCCCCAAAAGAATTTTCCATTGTGGCATCTTGAGGCCATGATAAAACTACAAACAACACACACCAACTACTTGAGCAATTGAGGCCTCATGTGCTACACGATACAAAAGCTATGTAGACGGGAACCGCCAGATTGGCTTTTCACAAACATCTGATTTTGCAGCAAAACTCCTGAGACTTGCTTTTTAAAGCATTAACACAGCAACAATTAATTCAAATGGTTTAAACATCAGCTCGTCACATGGAAAAATTACTTCCTACATATTTATACCTTCATCTTATTTGCTGTTATGCCTTTCTTCTGTAACTATAAAGATGTTTCATCCAAATTTTACCACCCCTACACGTTTTTCTACTGCAATTCATTAAGAGTTCAAACCTTTTTTACCCATTAAAGCCTAGCTTAAGACTTCCGTGCGGGTAGCCATGACTCCTAATTCCTTGGTACTCCTGGGCCTCCTACACCAGCCACCTTTTTTTTTTTTTTTAAAAGATTATTTATTTGACAGACAGAGATCACAAGTAGGCAGAGGCAGGCAGAGAGGGGAAGGGAAGAAGGCTCCTTGCTGAGCAGAAAGCCATGCTGCCCAAGGTAGAGGCTTTAACCCACTGAGCCACCCAGGTGCCCCCCACCAGCCACCTTTTAATGAAGTTACTTAACAATCTCATGATGGTCAACAAATACTTATTTAAAAAAATCCAACCCTAATTAAGTTTGCAACCTCTATGCAAACATCCCAAAGAATGTATTAAAAGCCAAAGACCTCATCTGGGGATTTGTTCTTCGGATGTTTTAAGAAACGGGTACAAAGTCTGGAAAACACAGCATCCTAGACTGCTCTAACGGGTTCACAATGCACATTAGATACCAGAACTGATACTCCTCAGGAAAGATACCAGTTTAAGTCTGTTCCACCTAGTATCATTGCACGATGACACGCATCTGGAATGCTCTTGCAAAATGTAGCACTATGAGGCCCTACACATACACGCCAGCAACAGGCCCTGCGATTCTGAGAGCATGCTAGGATCTAGGTGCCCTGCTACTGGTCCAACGAGGCCCACAGCAGCCTGGGGCTCCCACCACCGCCTTAGAACCTGGCTACTGCTGGTCTTACAGGCTTGTGTCTGCTCAGCTCCGGGCCAAGTACTGGATACCCACAGGGACTGGACCATGACCGTACTTCCAATTCTGTCACACAGGCCTTAAGATCTCCTAAACATTAAGGCTATAATGGGAACTAAAGACTTCCCTATAAATTTACAGCCCAACAAACACCATTTTGGGATAATGGCAAAAGAAAAAAAAAAAGAAAAAAAAAAGTACCTCATCTCACAACTGGAAGGAAAGGCTCATTTACAGCATCTTGAGTAAGGTCAAGGTTCCTCCACCATTTCAAAACACGGAGGAGGTCTGTATTTCTAACACAAGGATACCTTAGTCCAAACTCTCAGACGTTAAACGCAAAAGATGAACTCGAAGTCCATCAACTCCTGAGTATCTTGCAGCAGAGCCAGACTGATTCCCCCACCCAGTGCCCGCACCACTGCCCCCTCATTTAGCTCTGTCAGAGAAGTTGTCAACTGTGTGATTCTGAAGCCAGAAACACAAACCTCTGGCATTTTGTTTTCATCGCTCTCTTCTATTACTTTATTTCCATTAGCAAATTCTTCATCTCCACGTCTTTAAGAAACCTGACGTGTATGTATAAATAAACACATGCGCAAAAAACTAAAAGGTTCCTCTTTCCAATAAAGATCTATCTAACTGCTAGAATACCAGAGGCACCAGAGACAAACATTTTGCTTAAAACCAACATAACAACACTTACTAATGTAGGACACACCCCTTAGTCTAGGGATAATGGAAGTTTACGCATGAATTAAAAAGACATAGTCTTCTACCCAGACTGTTTAGTCATTTCAATTTACCAGGCACCACCACTGACAGGTAAACTCAAACATGTGGGACTCCCAAGGATAACATGTTCTTGAAGCAGACTCCGGCTAACAGGACTAGCAGCTCTTTATCAAATGCTTATCACGCTCAGTGATGTCTCTACTTAAAAACAGAGTGGCTAAAATATGATTTGCAATTAGTAATCCGTGAGACCTCAAACAGAAAATAGTCACAACACTGGAAGATTTTAGTAGTTTGAAATGTCAGTAATTTCCATTCACTGAGAATCTAATGGATGCCCACTCCTGGAATCCACCAATCAAACGAAGCCCAGACTAACCATAGAAACAGCTCAACCAATGGCCTTTCGGTAGAGAATCCACCTATCAAATCTTCCTCACATATAAAGCAAAACCTCGGCCCAGCAACAGCAGCCTTGAAAATCCTCCAATGGAGTCCATGTAGATGGTGGACCCTCCCCACCAGAGCTTCTGATCCACGTCTGTGGGGCCTAGCAATCGGCATTTTTAACCACTCCCAACCCCACGCTCTGCTGGAGGTGGCAGTCTTACCACTTCGAGATTCACTCATCTAAAGAAGGCCAAACACTATAAAATAGCTTACACTTTCCCGACTAATTTAATTACACCCTTACACCTAATCAAGTATCTTCCTTGTGGGCATTTCAAATTTTAATCTTGGCACAAAACACAAGTATTTCAGATACATAACCACCTCTAAAACTCTATTTCTCAGAGTTCTGAGCCCTGGTGCTAATATTAAACTCAACAGCTTCCCATTTAAGTGGAAATCCATAATCCTCTTTAGCTAACTCCAAGTCCTGAAATCCCTGTCCCTTAACAGGTACAGTGTCATCTTGAAGCACACCTTTTCTTACTACCAGCCATCCAATCCTAACTACCCGGTACTACTTCTATCCCAATCCTCGATTCTTTAGTCTGACCTGTTCCCTTGCCCAGACACTCCGTGCTCTCCGCTTGCACCTGCTTCTTCAGAGCCAGTAAGACATTCATTCTCCACCCTTTTGCAGCGGTCACTCTTTAAAGCTGATCAAAGCACAGACCTCTAGTCCCATGTCTTCAGAATGTCCTGCAGCACCCACAGACAGAGTTCTTTTCCACTTTCAGCATTGTTCTCGAAGCAACGTTTAAAATTTAAAGATGGTATATAGGTATAAAAGCCTGCGCACTAGGCTATGGCATCAAATGGGCTCAAATTAGAACTCTGTGACCCAAGTGGGTTCAAATGACATTTCTGTGTATATGACCTTGGGCAACTTAACCTTTCTGACATCTCAAAGGTGATGTGAAGGTATCATCCATCTTACAAGCTTGTGATGACAGAATTCCGTTAGCACATGTGAAGATTTAGAAATGTTCTCGGAACCCAGCAGGGCAGCCACCTCTTAAGCGCCTTTCCCACCTGCTATTTTACCTGCAAAGCACCAATAGCTGCACTCTGGAAGCGCAGGTCTGTTTTGAAGTCCTGAGCAATTTCTCGCACCAGACGCTGGAAAGGAAGTTTGCGGATCAGAAGTTCAGTGGACTTCTGATAACGTCTAATTTCACGGAGTGCCACAGTACCAGGCCTTCAAACAAAACAACAACAGACCCACGTTAAAGAAATGGTTACCAACTATATAAAAAACCTAAAAGGATAAGTGGTTAGCTTTAAAGAAATGCAGTCATTTTCCAAAAAATAAACCACCCATTTTCTGTTCTTTAGTTTCTGTATAAAATCCCACTGATCAATTGATGATGTGACTCTTCAAGCCTATCAAGAGTAATGACAATACCTTTAAAGCAAAAAACATGGTATTAAAGTGGAGTCTTGGCAGGGAGTTTACTCAAGTCCCGTTAATCAACTTCGTCTACAACACAGATGTGGCAGTAACTTCTATTATTACTTGGGATGGTGTTAGGACACTAATAAGAAGTTCCAGTTCAGACTCTTCTCAACTTGGCACCGAACTCCTCCCACCTGCACCCTCGATTCTTCTAAAAGACCTACCAACACCACCCAATGAGCCTCAAAAAATGTACCTCAAGTCTGACTTACTTTCTTCCATTGAATGAGCTTTTATTTTGGAGTAACTATAAAATCATTTGCAGAGGCTAACTACGGACAACTTCTGCCCTCTAATGGCAGATGCCCTTAACAACACTACTCGGGGTAGTTCAAAACCCACTGTACTAACAGAAGGAAATAAACCAATT
Source organism: Taxidea taxus jeffersonii (assembly GCA_003697995.1). Classification (NCBI taxonomy): domain Eukaryota; kingdom Metazoa; phylum Chordata; class Mammalia; order Carnivora; family Mustelidae; genus Taxidea; species Taxidea taxus. Next base: position 21,480 of record RCUC01136213.1, read on the forward strand.
CAACTAAATGAGGGGTGACAACTTTACTCAAATGACATGCCCCATGTGGGTTACAGGTAAAATAAATTAATATTAAAATCTGTCACTATACCAAAAGGGACAATGTCCCCAGAAATGTATTTTACAAATACTTTACTCTTTAAAAAATACATATTATTAACATAAGAAACTAAAGAAAATGTTACTCTACCCCATAAACGTTATTAATGATTCAATAAGTCTCCTCTGGGCAGTTTCAAAATGAAACGTTCCAATAAAACCCAACACTAAATTTTAGATGTATATATTTTTTCAAGAATTAGTAAATATTCAAAAGAGGAAAGACACGGGCTTCCCTGAAGCAAAAATCCTGCTTATCCTACATCTTTTGCGTCTATTATATAAATACTGCTTCCTTGGACAGGCTTTGTCCCACTAGTTCCTCTTTTTTTTTTTTTTTTAAAGTACCTGTAACGATGAGGTTTCTTCACCCCTCCGGTAGAGGGCGCACTCTTGCGAGCGGCTTTTGTAGCCAGTTGTTTCCTCGGAGCTTTACCCCCGGTCGATTTGCGGGCAGTCTGCTTTGTACGAGCCATGGTATAGAAACCTCCTTACTTACCTATCAGCATTAAAAAACAAACATCACGTATGCAGCTTCCAAACGTCCAAGTTCTCCTGCCACTACCATCATCGCCCCCCCCCAAATCTGGAAATTATGACCGGTACAAACAAAACAAAACAAAAATCCCCACAAAAAACCAATGTCCGTAATGTTATATAATTCGAAAGGGTGCTGATTACGTCTACCACCCAAATAGGACTTCTTGAAACAAAACTGTAGTACTAGACGATTGTTAGCATTAACGCCAATCATCTCTCAAAATGCCAAATCTGAGCGACAAACGGCAAAACAAAAAGACCCCTCACAGCCTCTGCTTCAATTTCTTTAATTAAAGCAGAAATTAGGAATGTCTGTAAACACCCGATCCCCGAACAAGTCAAAACAACGAAGCCACAACCACAGAAAGATCGAGTCAAATTTCAGTATTTTTTTAAAGGGGGGCTTTTAGCCCCCCCCCCCCCCGCCGCGGATTGCCCCCCACCCCAGTACGCCCGGCAGCGCGCAAATCTCGGCAAATACCGGCCAACAGCCCCGGGGTCGCGTCTCTACAGCTCTCGAGGGCCGACGGGGCCGACAGCGCCCGCGGACGGCCGTCCACAAAGCCCGGTCCCCGCGTCCGGCCCGCGGGGGCTCCGCCGCGACGTCCCCCGAGTGCCCATAGCCGGGCTGGCAGCAGCGCTCGGGCCGCCGGCCGGGCCGCCCGGCCCGCGGAAACTTTCGGGCCCGGCCCCCGGCCCGGCTCCCAGACCCGAGCCAAATGCAAACAATCGCGCCGCCGACCCGCCGCCTCACCGAACGCCCCACACGCCGAAACGCTCCAAAATGCCCTGATCCCCTGCCACGTGCCGCCCTCCAAAATGCAAAAGTTTTTTTGCATTTCAAATGCATCAAGTTTCCGCTTCTCCAAAAAAGGCGAGAAAAATGTCCCTCGGCGAAAAACGCTCCCCCGGCCATGAAACGGAGGAGAGAGAAACGGGGGAGAAAAATATGGTCGGTGACCAGAGAAGAGAGACAAGATGGTGAAGCTCAGCAACAACTGTGGGGAGGCAGCGAAAAGCGAGTTACCCCGGGGTGGGAAGCGGCGGCGATTTCCAGCCTTTTCCCGCCCGAAAACCGCGGCTCGGGGCCCGGGGGCGGCAGTTAAGGGGCCCGCGCGGGTCGTGGTGAGGGTCTGGGGTCCCGAGAAGGGGCGGCGAGCGGGATTTCGCCGAAGAAAGGGGAGCCCGGGGCGCGGGGAGGAGGGCGAGCGGCTCGGCGCCGCGGCGGCGGCTGCTGTTGGGCTGAGGCGGCGAGAGACGGGGGAGAGCCGCCGCCGCCGCCGCCTCGGGCCGAGGGAAACTCGCTCCTCACCGACGTTTCGGGGCCAAAAAGTTTGCGGGCCGAGCCCGGAGGGGCCGCGGGGCCGTCCCCGCAGCGCCGGGGCCCGGCCCCGTGGCGGGCGGCGAGCGGGGCTCGGTCCCGGGGAGGCGGGCGGCCGGGGAAACTTACCCCCCTTCTCCTTCGGCTGGAGCTCGGCGAGCGAGAGGCGGCGCTGGCGTTGGCGAGCGACGGCGGCGCGGCGGCGGCTGCGAACACAATTGAAAGATGGCTGACACCGAGGCTAGCCCCCAACACACGCCGCCCCGCCCCCGCGCCGCGCGCCAGCCAATCACACACAATGGAGGGAAGGCTCGGCCCCGCCCCCGGCCCCCGCTCGCGCCCCGCCCCCGCCCCTCCCCCCGCGCGCCCGTTCGCTGGCGCGCGCTCGCCCCTCCCCCGCGCGCAGCCCGCTCCCTCCCCGCGGCCGCCTCGCGCGGAGTGTGTACAAACACAAAAGACGTGCCGGAAGGCCGCCGGCTCCCGCCGCGACTGCCGGCCGCTCGCCCGGCCGCCCGCGCGCCGCCGGCCCCGCTCCCGCGCCCGGCTGGTCTTCCCCACCCCCGACAATGCCCCCCACCAGCCCCTCCCCCCACCCCGCGCGCCCACGTCATCCCGCGCCCGGAGCCCGGGGTCGGGGCGCCCAGGGGCGGTGGGGGAGGGGCGGCGGCCCGGGCGCGGCCGGTGAACGCCCGGCCTGCGGGCGGTGGCGGGGGAGGGAAGAAGTGGGGGAGGGGGCGCCCCGAACGGCGGCGGCGACTGGGCGGAGGCCGGGGGCGCCTCTCCGGGGACGCGGCCCGCAGGGGCTCCGGGGTTGCCCCGGCCCGCCGGCTTGCGCACAACTTTCCCCGCAGGTGGCGGCGCGGGGCCGGACGCCTGACGCAAGATGGCTGTGCTTGGCGAGCCCGACAACAATGCGCGGCCGTCGCCGGCCGCCCGGGCCTCCGCCGCGCCGTGCGCCGGAACCACCAGAGCGGGCGAGCGGGTGGCCGCGGTCCCCGCGGAGTCCCCAGGCGCCCGGCAGCGGGGCGGGGATGCAGTCTGGGGCAGGCCGCCTTGAGCCGTGTTCCGTTCTCGGGCGCTCGGGGCTCCCGTCGCCCCCACGGTGCGTGCCCCGTCCTCGGGAACCTGGGCCGGCCCGGACGGTCCTGCTAACGTTCCGCAGCCGTGCGCGGCCTTCCGGGGAGTGAGCCCCGCGGCCAACCCGTGCTCGGCGAATGGCGCTCGCTGCTGGGGGCATCTCGTTCGCGAACGGGGCCCTGAGACGGATGGGGGCCCCTTGGGCGCCGGGGCGGGAAGAGAGCCGTCCAAGGTCACTTAAGGGAGCTGCAGAAAACTCCAGGCCTCCGTGTCCTTATTAGTTAGTGTTAAGTGTTCGGGGTTGCCGTGCAGAACGCAGGCAGGCAGGCAAGCCTCTCCGGAAAGCTCGCATGCAAAGAAGCCTAGCTGAGCAGTCCGGGAGGAAGAGTTCCTGCCATTCGGATCAAGGAGAGTTTAATTTCCCTCGGTTCTTATGCTTTGTTTTGTTTTCAGGAAACCAAAATATTTTTTGTTGGGTTTATCCAGGAAAGGTGTTCTACATCCATTAAATTCATTATATTTTCAAGAAATGTAAAGTGACATGGGTAATGTTCCCTCCGTGTGCTAGATTTTTCCATAGCTCCTGTTTCTTGTCTTGATGAAACATATTTCTAAGGAAGGGGAACACTATTGTCCGTGAAATAGTTCTGCCCTTGGATTATCTGAACCAACTCGGCTGTCCATCTATAAAATGGAAGTATTATTTATCCCTGTGAAGATAGGTCACAAGTTCATTCTCATTGTAGGATGGAATCCGTAAGCACCTGCGTGGGTGTCTGGTTACTTACCTGCTGGATTCAGGAAGTTTTCTCACTGAGTGAATATTTACTGAGTGACAGTTGTGTGCTAGGCACAATTCTGGGTGCTGGGATTATAACAGTGAACAATACAACGGTCCTGTCCTTGTGGGGCTTATGCCTCTGGAGCCCCAATAGTGACAGAAAGCTGTATTCTGGAGAGGAGGGCTTTGGGGTCCAGATGACCTGACAGGAGAGCTGTCAGGGCCAAAACGGGATGCTCAAGGGGCGCTGGGGTCAGTCCAGAACTGGCTCTACTTCTAAAACTCTTGGGCTAATCACAGCCTCAAAATGTAGAGCTTAAAAAGTGTGGGGGGCGGGTGGAGGAAGGGAGCAAAAGCTTTTAAGTTAAAACACTTTCCCTAGAATAGAATGCTTATAGCCACTAATTTAGACTTGTTTATAAGTAAAAGTTTAAAAAAAAAAAGAATGGGAAGGATTTTAAAAGCACTACTATTAATATCTGCTTGGCTCCTGGGGCAGTCAGATGCTGGAGCTGAGCGGCTGTTTTTGGCTACTCCATTGCCATTCCAGTGCACACCCTCCTACCACCATTTCTCCAACACCTTGATTTAAATGATCATATTTGTTTACATGTTTATTGCCTGTCTCTTCCCCCAAAGAACTTGAAGTCTAGGACTGCTGTGGCCTTGTCTGTTTCCCTGGGCTTGCCTATTTCCTTCTAGGGTCTAGCACCATCACCCCATCCCATGCCACACCCCACTTTGGGACCTTTCCTAATTTGTTCTCCCTCCCCTCCAGGCAATCAATAGCAGCCAGGGCTGTGGAAGTTGTCAAAAGATACAACGAAAGTAGAAAGAATAGTGTAATGAACCCCCATGGACCCATCACCTAGCTTCGAAAAGGAGCTCTTCCTGACCAATCTTGTGCCTCATCTACTCACTTCCCTTGCCTCTCCCACTTGAATTATTTTGAACCTAATCCCAGACTTTCTACATCACTTCATGGATAGATATTTCCGTATGTATGGGAAGAGCCAAATACATGGTTGATAGGCCTATTAAATCTCTTATCTAGAGAGTCTCTCTGTTTTACACTTCATTGAAAAATCCATCCTGGGGCTTTGGAACCCAGTCCTCTGCCCAAAACTGTTTCCATCCAGTCGCGCCCAGTGAACAGCCTTGTGATTTACTCCACTGCTCATACCAGAAAGCCTGGGCACCCTTCCCAAGCCTCCCTTTCTCCCTTCCATGGTCCTGTTGGTCCTCCCTCTGAAAAGCTCCTTGGGAAACCCACTTACTCGTTCCTCCCCTCACAATCCTGTCCTGTGTGATCTCTCTCCACGGCCGTGTCTCTGTCCCCTATCCTCTGCTGCAGCAGAGAGTTACACCAAAAAGTAGTGGGGATTTGGAGTCTTTGATTAAAAATTTCTTTAGGGGCACCTGGGTGGCTCAGTGGGTTAATGCCGCTGCCTTCGGCTCAGGTCATGATCCCAGGGTCGTGGGATCGAGCCCCGCATCGGGCTCTCTGCTCTGCGGACAGCCTGCTTCCTCCTCTCTCTCTGCCTCTCTGCCTACTTGTGATTTCTGTCTATCAAATAAATAAAATCTTTAAAAAAAAATTTCTTTATACATCTTTATATATTCCATACTCACTACAAGAAAATAATCTGTTTTAAGGAAGATACTAAACTAGTGTAAAACTCCCAAATAGAATGTTTTCAAAGGTTTCAATTGGAAATGCCGAGCTCATGTCTGTAAACAGAATGTTTCTGAAAGTTTTATGCCTGAAATGGTCCTAGTCCATTCCTGATCACAACTTTATAATGAAGATCTCTTAAATTCCCGGTGATCTCATCCTTGAGAAACTTTGTTCACACAAATAGGTGCTAGAAAAGGCAAGATAACTGTTGTCAATCCTTCAGACAGGTATACCCATCGAGATTAGGTATTTAAAATTCTTCCCTTTTGAGGTGTGCCTAGGTGACTCAATCATAAGCATCTGCCTTTGACTTGGGTCATGATCCCTGGGTCCTGGGATCGAGCCCCACATAAGGCTCCCTGCTTGGTGGGAGGCCTGCTTCTCCCTCTCCTACTCCCCCTACTTGTGTTCTTTCTCTCACTGTGTCTCTCTCTCTCTCAAATAAATAAATAAAAATCTTTAAAATTCTTCCCTTTCGATCATCAACAAATGTAAGCTTGTTCTTTCTTGGTGAGTGGATTCTGAATCCCAGGGGGCTTTTGAAAGGTCGCGTATTTAAAAATAATTATGTTGCTTAAATTTGTAAAATGCACATGTGCTGCTGAGAAGTTTCCCTGGGTCTTCACCAAAGTGGGGGTACGCTGGAGTGGAGACAAGTACCCTATAGGAAGATAGAAATGCAGGTCCGTGCCAGGTGCCCTGTTTAGCCTCCGTGGTCCCAACCCTGACCGGCTGCGTTTTGGGCTGTACCAGTCCTCCTGGGCATCTGCATGGGTATCCCTAGGTTTCCTTGTCCATGGTGGCTACTGCTCCCTGCTTCACAGGACTGAAGCAGGGATCTAGGGGCTGGAGCGCCTCCTTGGCTATGCTCACAGTGTGTGCCTCTCACATAGAGCAGTGAGTGGGGGGCACCCTGGCGGCCATGGGGCACAGGTGACGCTGCTCAGGCTGCCCTCCAAGGAGACCCAGATGGGGCTGTACACAACCAGGAGCCCTAGCGCCTAGGGGGAGGGGCAAACGCGTGCCACTGCAGGGACCTGCCTCCTGCCTGCCCACACCCAGAGCGCATCAGGAGGACCACAGGGCTGCTCTGAGGTCTCAGCTGCAGTGTCACTTCCCAGAGAGTCACCCCAAGTCCCCATCTCCCCTGTTCCTGCCGTCCATATGGTACTCAGTCTCCTTTCCAGGCTTACTTCCTTCACATCAACTCTCTGTAGCTGGCTTTTGTTGATGTGTTTCCTGATCCTTTTATACCCCATTCTGTCTCCATCAACTTGCACACTACCAGGCCGGGGGCCGGACATGTAATAAATACTGGATGGAGGAATATACAAAAAGCAACCCTGTTTTACAGAGTTTGACGAGATGCACTTGGTTTGCCAAAGAGTCCCATCAGAAAAAAATGTATGTCTTGGAGTTAATGAGCTAGATAACCTACGTTGCCTCGTATTCTCCTCAGTAGAAGGAAGATACCAAATATTTTTCTCATGGTGAAATTGTGAGAGCGAAGCATGCCCATCTGACCAGGGACTGTCCCTCGTCAGGTTTTATTAATTTTTTAAAAAAAGATTTTGGCTCAGTTGGTTAAACGACTGCCTTCAGCTCAGGTCATGATCCTGGAGTCCCAGGATCGAGTCCCACATGAGGCTCCCAGCTCCATGGGGAGTCTGCTTCTCCCTCTGACCTTCTCCTCACTCATGCTCTCTCTCACTGTCTCTCTCTCAAATAAATAAATAAAATATTTTAAAAAAGATTTTTATTTATTTATTTGACAGAGAGAGACACAGTGCGAGAGGAACACAAGCAAGGGGAGTGGGAGAGAGAGAAGCAGGCTTCCTGCTGATCAGGAAGCCCGATGATGCTTGATCCCAGCACACTGGGATCAGGACCCGAGCTGAAGGCAGACGCTTCACCGACTGAGCCACCCCAGTGCCCCTCCTCCCTTTCTTTTATTTTTATTTTTTTATTATTATTCTTTTAAAGAATTTATTTATTTTACAGCGAGTGAGAGAGAGAGAGAGCACAAGCAGGCCGCTCAGCAGGGAGCCCAATGTGGGATGCAGGACTCGATCCCAGGACCCTGAGATCATGACCTGAACTGAAGGCGAGGCTTATCCCACTGAGCCACCCAGGTGCCCCTCCCTTTCTTTTAAAGATTTTATTTATTTATTTGAGAGAGAGGGGAGAGGCAGAGGGAGAGGAAGACAATCCCAAGCAGACTCCTTGCAGAGCTCCGAGCCCGACATGGAACTCGATCTCACCACCCTGAGATCATGACCTAAGCCGAAATCAAGAGTTGGATGCTTAACCAACTGAGCCACCTAGGCAGCCCCAGGATTGCTTTTCAATAGTCCAAGCAATAATGCAAGCAATAATGTACTCCTTTTTCTAGTAATAAAAAAGAGCAAATCCTCTCTTATATTACCTTTCTCACTCATAGCACTTGCAAGAACACTTGTGATACCAGACAAGTGAACTTAGCCCAATTACATTAAAGACTTTTTAAAAAAGATTTTATTTATTTATGATAGAGAGTTAGTGAGAGAGGGAACACAAGCCATGGGGGAACTGGAGAGGGAGAAGCAGGCTCCCCACTGAGTAGGGAGCTGGATGTGGGACTCCATCCCAGGACCCTAGGATCGTGATCTGAGCTGAAGGCAGATGTTTCACAGACTGAGCCACCCAGGCGCCCCCCCCCCCCAATTTTTTCTTTTTAATAGACTATTCTTTCCCAATTATGTTAAGATTTTTAATTTTAGAGGGGTGCTTGGCTGGCTCCATTGGAAGAGCGTGTGACTCTTGATCTCAGGGTTGTGAGTTTGAGCCCCACATTGGGTGTAGAGATTTCTTAAATCAATAAACCTTAAGAATTTTCTTTAAAAGCCCCAAAGTGGGACTCAAACTCAGGACCCTGAGATCAAGACCTGAGCTGAGACCCAGAGTCAAACACTTAACCAACTGAGCCATCCAGGCACCCCTCCCTGTATTCATTCTTACATGCAACCTGTGACCTCTTGGGAGGCACGAAGGTCCAGATTACCTTTAGGGGTATGTCATGTTTTATTTGGCTTCAGTCCCCTGATGGGTAGCAAGTCAAGGTCCCCCCGGGGCAGAGTCTGGGCTCAGTACTTCTATAAGAGGTTTAGGGAAAAAGTTTAAGGAAAACAGTAGCCACGTTACTAGAAGCCCCACAATGTTCCTCAGTGAACAGCATCAGGAAGGAGGAAGATCTTTTTGTGCTAAGCCGGTGAGAGTATTAGCATCTCACTGGGACACACACAGAGACTGAGTCTGCCTGGGTGATCCTTTGGCCTTCGAGCACTGTCCTTCCCTGGATATTCCCGCTAACTCATCACGGACACTCCACTAGTGCTCAGAATCAACAGGAAAAGCCCCTTATTTTTTCAGGGACAGGGAGCGTTTGGGAAGGGATAATGCCTAAACTTTCTCCAGAACACTTTTAGATTTTATTACGATTTTAATTTTCTTCTTATCAGAAAGAAGGAGACAATTACAGCAACTACTTCCAATACTTGGAGTTTGTATTTTCAGAGATTCTGACTTCTTTCCAGTATATGATATTCATTTGTCAACAAGTGTAAACATGATACTCATATGCCCACTTCACTCTGGGTGTTTTCTACAATATCAAGTATTGTAGAATTCACGTAGGAATTTACATGAGCCTTAAGGAATGGGTGGAAGGGTGTTCCAGGTGGAGGGAACAGCATGGACAAAGGCACGGAGGCAAGCATTTTCATAAAAGCAGGGCTCATCCATGAAGGCAGGAACCTCCAGATTGGGGGCTAAGAGCCACCAGGGCTCGGTTCCAGACGGCCTGGCCTGTCAGGCTGGCATGGACCTGGGGCAAGGGTCAGCAGGGAGGAGACACCATCAGACTGTCTTGTAGGGGCCTCCTGTTGGCAGCAGGGTGGGCAGCAGGTTTGAGAGGGCTTGAGACCCAAGCCACAGACTGTGACGGCGTGTGTGCCCCTTGAGGACATCGCTTGAAGTGAAATGAGTCTGAGGAAGACAAACACTATGTGGTCTCACTTATACGTGGAATCTGAAACAAAAACCAAACTCATTGATACGGAGAACGAGGCGGTGTTTGCCAGAGACGGGGGCGGGGTGGGTAGAAGGGGTCAAAAGAGATGAACTTCCAGTTGTAGAATAAATAGATCAAGGAAACAACACAGTGACTACAGTTGATAATACTGCACCACACATTCGAAAGTGGCTAAGACAGTGAGTCTTAAAAGTTCTCATCATGAGGAAAAAGGTTTTGTGACTAAAGGTGACTAAAAGGTTTTGTTCACTAAACTCATCCTGGGGATCATTCCGCCTGACCTGTTTGCATACCTGAAACCAACATAATGTTACCTGTCAATTATGCCTCCATTAAACAAAAAAAGGAAATATTTAGTTCCATTCAGCAAGTATAATTGCGTATCTACTAAGTGCCAGACACTTAATAAGAAAACATGAAAAACTGAAGGCGAAGAGACTCGTGGAGAGACCTCAGAAATGTGTCTTTTTTACACTTAAGGACACAGTTGATTTTACCCTCCCAATTAATTCAAGAGGGACTTAGCCCTTCAGCAAAGATAGTTTAAGAATTTGATTATATTGGGGTGCCTATCAGTGAAGGGTGTAACTCTTGGTCTCGGGGTTGTGGATTCCAGCCCTACGTTGGGTGTAGAGATGACTTAAAAATAAAATCTTTGGGGGGCGCCTGGGTGGCTCAGTCGGTTAAGCGTGTCTGCCTTTGGCTCCGGTCGTGATCCCGGGGTGCTGGGATGGAGCCCCACATCGGGCTCTCTGCTCGGCAGGGAGCCTGCTTCCCCCTCCCTCTCTGCCTGCCTCTCTGCTACTTGTGATCTCTCTGTCAAATAAATAAATAAAATCTTTAAAAAAATAAAATAAAATCTTTTTTATTTTTTTTGGTAAAGATTTTATTTGGGGCTCCTGG
>ML103229.1:0-13042 GCA_003697995.1 Taxidea taxus jeffersonii
CCACTGTCTACTGCTTCCACAGGAGTACATGTCCACAAGACTTTGCCCTGCCTGACTAATCAGAATATCCCACCCATTTATCCACAGTGATTAACCCACAAGAAGCATATAAACCAAATCAATCCCATCAGACAGGATTATAGTTGTAGTTACTGGAAGACAGAAGAGGCACTCTTTCCTCTGAGGTAACCAAAGCAGAGTAGTGAGGCTAGAGTTCTCATTGACCTCACTCCCCATCCCACCTCCACTCACCTGGTCATGTGGAGGAAGTCTATCTTTAGCAGAAAGGAATGAGATCAACACCAAAAGAAGAACAGAGCCCTGTGAGAAAGAAACATGCACACTGACACCCGCACTTGACATTGCCTTCTGGGTCTAGAACATGAGTTATCAAACTAACATCCAAAAGTCACATCCATCCCTCCACCTGTTCTTATATGGCCTGTAAGTATAGCTTTTACATTTAAAAAAATATATATTGTATTTACTTATTTTACAGAGAGAGAGCACAAGCAAGGAGAACAGCAGGTAGGGGGAGAAGGAGAACCAGGCTCTCCACTAATCAGAGAGCCCAACATGGGGCTTGGTCCCAGACCCTGAGATCATGACCTGAACTGAAGGCAGATGCTTAACCATCTGAGCCACCCAGGTGCCCCTAGCTTTCACATTTTTATATGGTTGGGGAAAAAGTCAAAGGAAGAATATTTTGTGACACATGAAAATTATTTGAAACTCATATATAATGTCCATAAATAAAGTTTTATTAGAAAACAGCCTTGCTCATTCATTTACATCTTATCTATGGCTTTTATGCTTCACTTCAGAATTCAGTAGTTGTGACAGAGATCATAAGGTAGACAAAGTTGAAAAAAATTTAATGTCCAGCTATTTACAGAAAAGGTTCACAGCAAGGCCAGTGCCCACCCCAAACTGTTATGTGAGCCCCCAACATTTAAGCTAATGGGAGTTGAACCTCTATCACTTACAACAAAATATTTCCCAAAAAAATATCCTTTTGAGTTTAAAGATAGAAATGAAACTTTGATGGAATAAGTGACTGGCTTGGTCAGTTAGTGACAGAATTGGAGTAGAATCCTAGTATTCTGTCTCTCACCTCTTTGCCATGTAGGCCAGCCTCATGAGTGTGCGACCTGAGCAGTCTCACAAAGCTCCCCCCTCCACCGCCAGCTTAGAAGGACTCTGCACTTGGATTAATGCTGGGTTACAACAATCTTGAGATTCTTAATACATTTGAACAGGGGCCCTGCACTTTCACTTTGCACTGGGCCCGTTAATTATGTCTCTGGTCTTGGTGCCACCCACCCAGCCTCCCCAACCCTGTAAACCATACCATTTTGCAGTCACTTTCCACATCTACATTATAATTTTCTACCACCCTAACACATTAGTATTAGAGAAAGTGAGATTGTAATAGCCATCATGTTGTAATTCCAACATAATTTATATATAGTTAAAAGCACACATTTTCCCACTTTTATAACAAAATTAGGCTTCTCCAAGGTTCAAATAAAATAGCGATAATTTTATTTTTTATGTGATTTAGTCATTCTCCTCACCATAATTGTTTTGTATTTATTTTTGTATTTCACTTGTACTCTAGGAGTGATATGGCACAGGGAATGGATTCAGTAATTCTGCAAGTTCATAAATTGTGAACAGAATTTCCAAAATGGTGCCTGTTATTGAAGCATCTGCCTGTGAGGATAAAGTGAAAGCATTTATGAAGTACTTTGATATCCCCATAGAAGAGCAATGTATGGGTCAAAAAATTCACAGCACAGGGCAAACCACAAGGCTTAGCTGCCTAGTCAAATCTAAATCTCTGTCCAAAACAATTGGGTCCACAAAAATGAACCTAAGAAATACAAGAGAAAGGAACAGTTAAATCACATAGTATAATGTTGGTTTCTATTTTTTCAAACGTTAACCTATTCAGGCTATGTTGAATTTTTATTTTTGCAAATTACAAAGTAATACATGTTTATTGTAGGATATTTTTAAAGTAAAGGTAAGGAAAAATAAGAATGGAAAACCACCTTCATTTTACTACCCAAGAGAGCCATGGCTAACATTAATTTTTGTCATTGCTAACATTTAGAATATACCTTTCCTAATCAATTTTCTATGCATACATAAAACTTTCAAAATGGAATCTCACCATACTCCATGTTAGGAATTTGCTGGGGAGCATTGCCCATGTCTTCATTATTCTTCTTCATTGCCATTTTAATGACTATACTCTATATCACTGTGATGATTAATTTTATGTGTCATCCTGACTAGGCTGAGGGATGCCAAGGTAACTGGTAAAACATTATTTCTGGGTGTGTCTCTGATGGTGTTTCCAAGAGAGATTAGTGCTGAATCAATAGACTGAATGAAGAGGATCCACTCTCACCCATGCAGGGGCATCATCCAATCCTTTGCAGTCCCAAAAAGAACAAAAAGGCAGAGGAAGAGCAAATTCTCTTCCTTCTCTCTCTTCCTTAATCATTTTTTCCCTCTTAATAAGTGCACTCTTTAATCTCCCTACCCACCTCCCCTCTAGCAACCATCAGTTTGTTCTCTCTACTTAAGAGTCTTTTTCTTGGTTTATCTCTCTTTTTCTTTTTTCTTTGCTCATTTGTTTTGTTTCTTAAATTCTGCATATAAATGAGATCACATGGTATTGTCTTTCTCTGACTGGCTTATTTAGCTCAGAATTATACTCTCTAGCTCCAAACATGTTGTTGCAAATGACAAGATTTCATTTTTTATGGTTAAATAATATTCCATTGTGTGTGTGTGTGTGTGTGTGTGTGTGTGTTCCATGTACACACATTCTATTGTGTATACAATGGAATACAATACATTTATATTGATATATTTATATAAAAATATATTTACATATATTTTATACTTTTATTTATATATGTACATAAATACAATATGTATTTATATATTATATATACATTATATATTATATATACATTATACACACATTATACATATATATTATACATATATACATATATATTATACATATATACGTATATGTGTATATAATATATGTATACTACATATATGTATGTGTATATAAATACATTATGTATTTGTATTATGTATACATAATGTATTTATATACATATATTTATAATATTATAGTACATATATATACATTTATACATATATACCACCTTTCTTTATCCATTCATCTATTGATAGGCACTTTGGCTCCTTCTATAATTTGGCTATTTAAAAAAGCTGCAATGAACATAGGGATGCATGTATCTCTTTGAATGAGTGTTTTCTATTTTTTGGGTAAATACTCAGTAATGTAATTCCTGGATTGTAGGGTAGTTCTATTTTTAATTTTTTGAGGAAACTCCATAAAGTTTCCACAATGACTGCACCAGTTTGCATTCCCATCAATAGTGGAAGAGGGTTCCTTTTTCTCCCATTCTCACCATTCTTGCCTTGTTGTTTCTTGTGTTTTATATTTTAGTCATTCTGAAGGGTGTGAGGTGATATCTGTGGTTTTGATTTGCATTTCCCTGATGGTAAGTGATCATGAATATCTCTCATGCATCTGTTGGCCATCTGTGTGTCTTCCTTGGAGAAATGTCTGTTCATGTCTTCTGCCCATTTTTAAATTGGATTATTTGGTTTTCCGGTTCTGAATTGCATCAGATCTTTATATATTTTGGATACTAGTCCTTTACCAGATATGTCATTTGTGAATGTCTTTTCTTACTCAATAGGTTGTCTTTTAGTTTTGTTGAGTGTTTCCTTCACTGTGCAATAAGTTTTATTTTGATGTAGTCCTAACAGTTTATTTTTGCTTTTATTTCCCTTGCCTCAAGAGATATATCTAGAAAAATGTTGCTATAGTTAATGTCTGAGAGATTACCGCCTGTGCTCTCTTCCAGGATTCTTATGGTTTCAGGTCTCATATTAGGTCTTTAATCTATTTTGAATTTATTTTTGTGTATGGTGTAAGAAAGTGGTCCAGGGGTGAAACAAGCTATTGGCATTTTGATAGGGATTTCCTAAAATCTGCAGATTGCCTTGGGTAGTATAGCCATGTTAACAATATTTGTCCTTCAACCCATGAGCATGGAATGTCTTCCCATTTTTTTTTTTTTTGGCATTCTGTTGAATTTATTTCATCAGTGTTTTATAGTTTTCGGAGTACAGGTCTTTCATCTCTTTGGTTAAGTTTATTGTTAGATATTGTATTGTTTTGTGTGTAATTGTAAATGGATTGTTTTCTTAATTTCATTTTCTGCTACTGCATTACTAGCGTAGAGAAATGCAATAGATTTCTGTACATTGAATTTGGAAGTTTTCCTTCCCCTTGATTTTTTGGAATAGTTTGAGAAGAATGGGTATTAACTCTTCTTAAATAGTTGGTAGAATTCACCTGTGAAGTCATCTGGTCTTGGTCTTCTGTTTTTTGGAGGTTTTTGATGACTGATTCAAGTTCATTGCTGGTGATTGGTCTGTTCAAATCTACTATTTCTTCCTGCTTCCTTTGTCTCTTTCTCTCTTCATAAGATAAGACATTTATCTTCTCTTGACCTCAGGCGTTAGAGTTCTGGTTCCCTGGCCTCAGCTCCTGGTTTCTGGGCCTTTTGGATTGGAAGATACACCACCAGTTCTCCTGGTTCTCATACCCTCTGCCTTGGACTAAATTATCCACCAGGTTTCCTGGTTCTCCAGTTTGCAGGCAATATATAACGGGACTTCTCAGCCTCCATAATCATGTGAGCGAATCTGTTTCTCTGGAGAATTCTGCCTAATACAATCATTTATTCAACAAATTCCCTATTGTTGAATATTTGGATTATTTCCAATTTTCAGCAGTTCAAAACAACATTGCAAAGAACATCCTTATAGCTATATTGATAAGTACACCTGTGTTTTTTTCTTTTTTTGAAGGCTAAAAGAAGTAACCCTTAATCTCTGATTATACAACTTTCCATTTCCATAACACTATTGACAAGAGAGCTTAGATGAAAGTATATATGTAATTTCAAATAGTTGCATAGCACAGTGCCTACATATAGTATTTGCTCAACAAATGAAGGTTAGTAACAGCTCCAAGAGAGCATAGCCTCCTTGACATCAAATTCAAAGGACAGTTTTCCTTAGCTGCCATTTATACACTTTGGCAAAGCCTTTTTTAAGGGATTTACACGTTTATGTTATACTATTCCTCAGGAATTGGGTTCCATTTATTTAATACTCATGTAAAAGGTAAATTTATATATATTTTTGCCCCGCTTATAGTTCAGTAAACACTCATCCCGATATTTCAAGATTAGATAAACCTGTTCTTAAAATATCCAAGAGCACATAAAACCTGTGAGCTTATAGGGATGTATTGCACGCAAAACAGAGTTCACAGCTATTCTTTTTAAAAATAGATTAAAAACAGTTTTAGAAACAAAGATTCAATCGCATCAATAGAAATTAATAAAGGGAGCTAAGGAGTTTCAGTTTTTCTGTTAAATACATCTAAATACTTTATTATAACTGGTAGTTATTTTTAATTTTTTTAAAAGATTTTATTTATTTATTTGACAGACAGAGATCGCAAGTAGTCAGAGCAGCAGGCAGAGAGAGAGGGGGAAGCAGGGTCTCCGCTAAGCAGAGAGCCCAATGTAGGGCTCGATCCCAGGACCCTGAGATCATGACCTGAGCCGAAGGCAGAGGCTTTAACCCACTGAGCCACCCAGGTGCCTCTGTTTTTAATTTTTAAAAACAGATGAAGCACTATTAGGAAGAGGGTGAAATTTCTTCCCCGCTTGCATCAATATGCTACAAAGAACTTGGGTCTTTTAGACTTTCAAGCAACAAAGCTTCCAACGTGGCAAATCTTCATTTAGATGTCAGCAGAGAACTCCTATATATTGCAGGTTTTGGGTGAGTGTCTAAAATAATTATCCCTTTAGGCACATTAATGACTACTTTAGAAAGTGTTATGGCTTAGCACTCAGTGTAGGTAACAACTAACATGTTATTAAACAAACAAATGAGTCTATGTCATCAGATATTGCCTTTGACCATTAACATCCAGGACTTTTATTTCTTCCCTTTATTTACAATCATCATTGATTTATAACTTGTCTTGGCTCCCTCATCTGTAAAATGGGAATAGCAATGGCGCTTTGCACAATTGTGAGGGTCCAATAACATTGTGTGTGTAAAGCACCTAGCAGCAAGCATAGAACTTGATCAGCCTTAGCTGTTCCCATTAACAGTAGCAGCATCATTAGAATCACGATCATCACCATCATCACCATGATCATTCTAGAATGTAAATGCCATCTGTCCTGCTCTCTTTTTAAGCTGTGATGAGCCTTATTTTCTCCTTGAGGAAAAGATCATTTCACTAGAGTTGTTTTCCAATACATTCCCCACCAGAGGGTACAATGTGGAAGGGAGTCAGAGCATGAGAGTTGGAGGAGAAAGGGAGCCCGTTAATTTAGAAAAAGCAACATGCTCCAGAAAACCTTGGCCTAGTATATGAGAAAAATGGACTTAGCAATTACATCTGTTATGAAACTTGTGTTTTAGGAAGCCAGAGGCTGGAACTGTACAATACAACAACTCAAAAATATCAAAAGACCACTTTGGGTGGCCTGCCAGTTGATCATAGATATGACTTTTATATTGAGAGGGATTGTCTGACATTGAATTAGAGGAACTATACTGTTTGAGCAGCAGGATATCAGTAGCTAGCTTGGGCTTAAATAAAAAAAAAAAATCCAAAGTGGCCAATCAATAAGGCATAAGCAAAACCTAAGAGATTTGTTATGTACAGTGTAAAGGAAGAGGGAGTTCTGTAAACATCCAACTGGAAAAAAAAAATGTTGCAGGGTTTGGTTTTGTGTTTTTTTTTTTAAGATTTTATTTATTTATTTAGACAGACAGAGATTACACAAGTAGGCAGAGAGTCAGGCAGAGAGGGGAGGGGAGAAGCAGGCTCCCTGCTAAGCAGAGAGCCTGATGTGGGACTCGATCCCAGGACCCCGGGATCATGACCTGAGCCGAAGGCAGAGGCTTAAGCCACTGAGCCACCCAGGCGCCCCTTGTGTGTTTTTTTTAAACCCTTTCTCTCAGTGCACTGAAACTTTTAAGGACTTAATTGATTTTGACGAAGACATTTAACATTGCAATCTGGATGGGAACATTCTTCAAGTTAGTTTAAGAACAAATTTATCATAAAGGCTCATTTTTTTAATTATGAGGGGAAAGTAAAAAAGATTACAGGTTGGAAAGAGACGTGGCAGAGCCCAGAGGAGGGAAAAAATCTCTTCAATTTCCTAACACAAAAGGAGAAGAGAAGTGCAGAAATTGTCCTTTGTTGAAAACCACACCTGCAAAAGCTAATGAGAGCAAGGCATGGCTCTGTGTCTGTCAACCACTGATGGCTGATAAGTAGCCAGACTTATAAATGTTACCAGTTTAAAATGGAAACAAAAACATGCATGAGTTTAACTCATAATTGGTGGAAAAGACTACTGCTGTTTCCAGAACTCTGCTGCTTGCCACTCCCTCTTTCCAAGACATATTACTGATCCAGGTGCCATTCAAGTTCTAAATTCATTTTTGCAGAAACTGTGGCCATTTCTCATCCACTAGAATGCAACATATACCAAAAGTACAAGGCAGCAAAATGGAGTTATGTTTTAGGATGCTTAGGAGCCAAGCCTTCTGTTAAAGCAGGTAAATTATGAAATAGAAGAGGATACCGGTGCTAAAATGAAACACAAACAATCCATCATTTCTACCTGGAAACTTGGAAAATGATTTTGCCAATGAGTTAGTCTATTCTAACAAAGAGGACCCTTTTGGGCATTGTAAATAATGTTGCTATTTCTACAGAAAGCCATCTCCAAGAAATAGATTTTTATAATAATACATTTTAAATGTTTATGACTAGACTCTAGTTTACTTAGGGGGTTAAAAATAGAAGACTTCTTTATGTGAGAATCTTGTATGCTACCTCACCCTACAACAAAGCCCATTTGACTGGGGTCCAGCCATTGGCCTCCCAGTCTTTCTAGAGACAATTTCTGAATGCCTCCTTGATTGCAGCTAATTATCTCATCTCCAGCCAATATAAATACATATCTAGCCCTGACTCTTCTAGCTATGCTGGGACAATCAAATTCTCCCTCTAAACTCAAACCAGTCTTGCTGTCAACAACCTTAACTCAGAGGATCAAGCTGCCACAGTGCCATTAGACACACTTTTCTAAAACATAAATCTGATATTGTCAGGACGCTGTTTTAAAAATCTTCAATGGCAAACTGTTTTCCTACTGGACTAGATCCAAAATCTTCATAATAACCATTAGCAAAACCTACAGGCTGAGCATTTTATAAGCAATTCATTTAATAACATAACAATCATGATATTTTATAAATTATTAAATAAAGATTTTTAAAAATTTCTCTTCAAGAATGTGCCCTGTGGCCTTTTGTCTATTGAATAAATGGTTTCAACTTGTCCTGAGGAGAGCAGATACACGGTAGAGCAGCGGTTTCCAACTCAGGACGATTTGTCCCCCAAAAGGACAAAAAGGTCTGGAGATATTTTTGCTCATCACAACTGGGAAAGGAAGTATCTAGAAGGTGGAGGTCAAGGGTGCCCAAGATCCTACAGCACACAGGAGAGCTCCCCACAACAAAGACTTTATCCAGCCCAGTATGTGAGTCATGCCAAGGTTGGGAAACCCTGGGTTGAAATAATAAAATACATTGCTCAACTATGACCATGAAATTCAGGCTTGGAGCTTCCTGCTACAGGAGTGGACCTCAGAGGCTGATGAGTGGGTCCTGGTGGGAATTGCCCTTCTCTTCATTCAGGTCACAGCCAACACTAAGGAAGGAGTCGGGACTGTATTGCCCCAATATAGGTGACACCCCTCTTGTGCCGAATGTTCCAGATAAGGCAGAAAGGACAAATCAAGTGAGCGAAGGGAAAAGAGAGAGAGAGAGAGAGAAAGCCAAATGAAGAAAGAGACTTTTAACTATAGAGAACACATGGATGGTTAGCAGAGGGCGGGTGGGTGCGGGGATGGGGATCAAGGAGAGCACTTGTCCTGATGAGCACCGGGTAATGTTTGGAAATGTTGACTCACTATCTTATACACCTGAAACTACTATAACCTCCTATGTTTAAAAAAAAGAAAGAAAAAGAAAAAAGAAAAAAAAGGCAGGCAGGAAAAGAGGTTAAGGGAGTTTAGGGAAAAAAAAATGGCAAAGGAGACTCTTCTCATACCTGGCAGAGCCCTCACTCAGCACAGGTAACAACACTCACTGCTGTAGGTCCTTACGAAGAATTTTAGGGACCCGAGAAGCCATCCCTCTGAGAGCAGGCAGTGACAAATTCTGCTCTAGCTAACAGTCTATTTCTATATCCTCTGCCTTTAAAGGTTCCTACACCCTCCAACTTCATCTGCTGATATTTCTATTAATCACCATCTCTTTAGGACAATGACGCACCAGTGAAACAATGATTCTGGAAGCTAGACTGAGTTGAGAAAGAAAAAGCAATTGCAAAACCCTCCCTGAATATATCAAAAGTAAAGCTTAAAAATCTGAATGTACATTTTTTTTTTACCACAATCCAGAGGAACCTGGAAATCAAGATATAGCATAAGGAAATTTCCCTGCCTCCCAGATCCAAATTGGAGGGTCTTTGCAGGTAAGGGAGTCTGGAGGGGAGTGTGCAGGAAGAAGAAAGGAGGCCAGACCCAGGTCAGGCACAAGGGTACTGACTTCCCTTCAAGGTCAGAAGCTTGGGTGGGACTGAGTGAAAGGCAGCAAAAAACCATCAGTAGCATGAAATAGAGGCTGAAAGCCTCAGGGATTTAAGACCTACTTTCTATTTGTAATTATGAAGGGAGCCCCTGGCTCCCTCTAACAAATGTGTAACAATGGAGGAAAATGAAGCCTGGCATGTTTTTGGCAGAAATGGCATGGGGGGAATCCGGATGTTTCTACACACACCCATGAGGAATACAAGAAGGTTGGCAATCAGCAGTACAATGAGAGGTGACTGCTGAAGAGGCTCAGGGTGCAAGACCAGAGTGCGAGCTCACATGCAGGATGGAGCTGAGATTCGGGGCATTTGCAGCAAAAATGCCCACAGCAGCCTGGGAAGGGAGAAAAACACAGCGAAGAATACGGACCAGAAAAATAAAAGCTTTCCCATCCCTGAAGTTTGGTAGCAACTACCAAGTGGGACCAAGGACACCTTCATGAGGCCAGCAAACACCTTCAGGGACCAGCCTGTGGACCAGCAGTCCAGGACCCAGACCATGACTATTCCTAGTCACAGGCACCAGCTTAGGAGAAAGAGGAATAAAGGCAACTCTTGGAGAGCAGCAGAATTGAAGGTCTATCCAGATGTCTATGCAACGTTTAGGGAATAGGCACTTAAGCTGTTTAGATAAGTTATAGAAATAAAGAAGCTATAATTTTTGGTACTTGGAAATCGTAGTATTTAAAATGTTGCTACTCATTTTAGTAGGAAACTCTTACTTATAAGGGAGTAATTATGAGGACTCTGAAGTGCAAAAAGCAACAACTGGTCCCAGCTCAGAGAACCAGTAGGTACGAGGACTCTGGTTCCAACGATCAAGATCTTTTCCCATTGTGCCTCCTTTTATCGAGATATTCCAGCAGACCCTGGGCAATCCCACCCCATTTACCACTACCTCCCTCCCCAGGCTCTTGGTTTCAGTCACAGGATTATTTCCCAAACATATCCTTCATTTTCCTCCTCCATGCTCTTAAATAAAATTTTCCTGCTGCTTCTATGCACATCCAACCCACCTTTTTCTCTTCCGCCCAAATTAACACCTTTGAGTAGACTGCAACCCTCTTTGTTGGTAGCAAAAGGTGGGATGTCCTCAGAAACAAGCTGACAAAACTTAGTTACCCCAGCCAATTCCCAGAGAAAGACAGCTACTGTCTCATCCAGTCTGGCCTCCCCCTGCCAAACCCCTCACTGGGGCAGAGGCTGCCAGGTTCACAAGCAAGGCAGCATGGGTTTACAACTGCCTCCTTGATTTTTGCTGGCTGCGACCATGTCAACAGAGTCACCCCAGGTCTGCAACAGCTGGTAAGCTCTCAAATTCAGAGGCTTGGTTCAACCATTCTGTTAACCACAGCCCCATGCTGACATTTTGTCCTCGATCCTCTGACACACAACCTTTGGCAATTTCTCCCGGACTTCCCTCCACAGTGAAATTAGCCAGACCACACACCGTTCCTGTTTATCTCATTTGCATGTGACTTTTCTCCTTATTATGTCATTAAGGTGAGAGGAAAACCTCTCTAGACAGACAATCAGAAGTGCCTCAGCAAATCCTCTGCTTCATTTGGTTTATCTCCAACTGGTTTACCTCACTCTTGTGCGCATGAGATTATAAACACTTTACAACCTCTTCTCTTACCGACCCTTACTGAGGTCTTCCTATAAATCCTCTGATCAATTCATGTTCCCCTAAACCCAGTTGGGTTAGTACGGCACTTTCCAGTAGAACTTCCTGCAATGATGGAATATTCTATGTCTGTGCTGTCCAATATGGCACCCACTTAGCCTCATGTGGCTGTGGAGCTTTCAAAGTGTGACTCATGTTCCTGAGGAACTGATTTTAATTTTAATTAGTGTAAGTATAAATGGCTGCAGGTGATTGGTGACTATCACACTGGACAAACACAGGGTAGGACACTCTTATTTCAACCAGTGTGACACACAGACTATTTCCCAGCTTATATTTAAATTATACATGATAGGGATGCCTGGGTGGCTCAGTTGGTTAAGCGGCTGCCTTCTGCTCAGGTCATGATCCCAGCGTCCTGGGATCGAGTCCCACATCGGGCTCCTTGCTCGGTGGGGAGCCTACTTCCCCCTCTGCCTCTGCCTGCCTCTCTGTCTGCCTGTGCTCGCTCGCTCTCTCTCTCTCTCTAACAAATAAATAAATAAAATCTTTAAAAAATAAATAAATAAATTATACATGATAGAGTTATATACCCAGTGACCAAATACATCTTCTATACTTAATATTTAACTTAAAATACTTCTCTTTCTCCAATACAATGGATTTCCCTTCCCTTTGATTACAAGTATCAGCTGTTATAACAAAGCCAAAATTGACCTCCTCAGCAAAGCCTCCCTTGTCTCCTTTGTAAGAGCAGTCACCACACCTTTCTGAGACTTACACATAGTTGTGTACATGTGTCTTTTATAAAACCCATCACGGTGTAGTAGTTCATTGTTTCTATTTTGACGTCCCCTCCCGTTAGAATGTGCTCTCTCTCTGAAAGAGGGAAGAGACTTTCTTCGGTTCCCCAACACCTAGAGCAAGAATAGACATGGTAAGAATGAAACTGTTGGATGAGTGAATGAACGAAAAAAAATCACTGAATGGAAGATAGATAGAATGGTTGCAAATATTTTTTTTTAAATGAACGTGGGACGGCTTAAACCTAGCTGGAGCAGAGAGCATTAAAGTATCATTTGTTTTCAGTCTTTTTCTTTCACGTTTCTTTTTATGGAAGTCCCCGTGATCTACTGGAAAGTTGCTATAGACTCCTACTTGCTAATGAGGCCTCTTCAGGGCCAGCATTAAGCATTATTTGAGTTGTCAGTTACCAAATGTTGGTGATAGATGAGAGACAACATGCCTGGTGGAACAGTTCTCACCACAGTTGTCATCTGCTACACACACCAACCCAAGACATGTCTCTGCAGACTTTTGAGCACAATTAATACGCTGGAGTGTTGCCATCACTCCAGCCCCTTCAATCCTTTTTCCAAACCACTGCTTCAGTTGTCTTTTTAAGAGCAAATGGTGTTGGGTCATGTCCATGATTCAAATCCATTGCTGACCAAACTCCTTAACGTGACCTACAAGACCCTATGGGATCTGGCACACGACCAAGTCTCCAGATGCAATCCAGACTGCACTCCCCACTTCACTGCTCCTGCTACTTTGGCCTTTCCTCTTCCCGCCTC
>ML103229.1:18042-32174 GCA_003697995.1 Taxidea taxus jeffersonii
TCTTCCTGAGCCAGGGGCTTACCTAGTTCCAGCGAGTAGAAACACTTACCTGAAAACACGCATTCAACATGTTAGGGCCAGAAGCCTCTTTCTCTGAGTACTAAAGTCTCTGTTGCAGCTTTCAGAGTGAATGACTCCAGCCCCCAGGGGATGAAAAAGGCCCTCCGAGTACAAGTGAGAAAGCACAGGCGGAGGGAAACCAACAAGTTGGAGTTCTAATTCCACCTTATGACCTTGCTCTCAAGGAGGATGATATGTGATCCCTATAAACTCATGCAAGAATGAAATGTATGTAAATACATTGTTGGAGTCCAGTGAAGAGTCCAAGAGCGCTTTTTGGACTGTGTTGGTTGTGGATTTCTTACACATACAATAACAAGTTTCTGGCTTCCCTGGCACATATGCTTGAGCAATGTGTTGCCGTATTTCTGACAGTTGGTGACATTTCCTTTGCAGTCAGCAAGATTCGTACGGAGGCTGTGTGTCCAATGAAGAAATTAACATCCTGAGTCCCTATATTTTCTATTACTCATCATCTGTGCCTTCATTCAAAACACATTCATCGAACACCTACTGTGTGCATGGTCTTAGGGGACACAAAGATGAAACCGAAGCCGTGACCACTCCTTGCCTCAAGGAGATGATACATGTGCTTGAATAACTATATTGCCCAGTGATACTGATTAGAACCATTGCAATTAACGTGTATCGGAGGACTTGCATTGTCATAGGAACTCTAAAATATTACACCTGCAATGTCTCCTCTAAACCTCACAGTAGCTCTGTTATTATATGTATTTTAGAGATGAGAGGCATGAAGAAACTATATCATTTGCCCAAGATCACACTAGTAAAATAAGGAGGCAAGCAGAGTACTTCTGGATTCCAGAAAAGCCATGTGAGTTGCACAGAACAGTACCAGGAAGGTTTTGTAGCAGAGACGGTGTGTGAGCTGACGCAGTTACTCCACAGTCTCTTAAGCTGGTGTTAAGAAAACGTGATCGTATTTCTCTTGTAATTCTCACCCTTAAGTATCATTGTTAACACACATCTCTCGTCTGAGAATTGCTTATGAATCTGCAGGTACTGATAACAGACTTAACATGAAGACCTCAGGCTTATATTGATCTCTTTTCAAAACTTGAAAAAGTTCATTCTATTGGTGTCTTGTATTTGAGATCTGAGAATTCAGTAAATTGGTTTAAAAATTGCTGCAGCATTAAAAGATCAATCGAAGAAACTGATATCTTGATGGATTTACCTATTGGCCAAAAGGCCATTAAACAATCAAATTTTTCAATTAAGACTTTGAACACGAGCTGACCTACCACTTTCAATTTAAAAATGAAAGGATGAAGACACACAGAATTAAAAAGGATTTGTCTAGGGGCACACACACCCTCAGAGAGGAGCCAGGGCTGGCACCCTTGCCTTCTAATTCCTAATCCAATGTTCCTTTTTATTAAAACTGCAGCAACAACGTTATTGGGGTATAGCTGAAATATGCTCCATCACATAGGTTCAAAAGGTACAATTTGATCCATTTTGATACATGTATTCACCTATCAAACCAATACTGCAATAAATACAAATATTCCTACCACCCTCAAAAATTTCCTTACGCCTCTTTCTCCCTTTCTATATTCTCATTCCTAGGCAATCCCCCATCTTCTTTCTGTAAGTTTGCATTTTTAACAATTTTATATAAATGGAACCATACAGTATAAAAGTATTCTTTGGAGCTGGCTTCTTTCACTCATGTAATTATTCTGAGATTTATCTGTGTTGTATGTATCCGTAGTTCACTCCTTTTTATTGCAGAATAGTATTCCCTTGTATGGCTACAACACAATTTGTTTAGCCATTTATCTGTTAATGGACATTTGGGTGGTTTCCAATCCTGAGCTATTATAAGTAAATCCACAACAAACACTCCTGTACACATGTTTGTGTGGACATGTGCTTTCATTTTTCCAGACCAGACACCTAGAAGAAGACTGGCTAGATGTCAGTGTATGTTTATCTTTTTAAGAAACAAACAAACTGGGCGCCTGGGTGGCTCAGTCAGTTAAGCATGTGCCTTTGGCTCAGGTCATGATCTCAGGGTCCTGGGATCCAGTCCCACATCGGGATCCCTGCTCAGTGGGGAGTCTGCTTCTTCCTCTTTCTGCTCATGCTCTCTCTCTGTCTCTATCAAATAAATAAATAAAACCTTTAAAAAAAAAAAAGAAACTGCAAACTACCTTCCAAAAATGTACCACTTTGCAGCCTACCAGCAACACATGTGAGTTCTAGTTATGCCACATTTTCTCCAGCATTTAGTATCAATTTTGTTTTCCCTACTATTTTTACTAACTAGTCACAATGCCCACCACCAGTGACCAGAACATTCTTCAGTGCTGCTCTGGTAGAGGAATGTCTTTCAATTAACTGAGTCCTGAGGTGATTTTCCTACCCTCATACCCCCTTTCTTCCCCTCCTAGTCAGTTTTGGTGGGGTATAGCCTTTGCTCAAACAGAGCAAAAGAGTAGATATTTTTAGAGGACAAGTCAATGTAAAATACAGAAAGGACTAACTTTCTTAGAAGTGCTCCCTTTGGTGAACATGAAGGACATGTCATCACCACCAGGCTGGAGGGGAGCAGCAATAATGCCAGGACCCTGAAGGATCCAATGAAGGGAAGGAAGGAGGGAAACCAATGAAAAGGCTTTCTTCTCTCATTCTGGTGGGTTCCATCAAGACCACAAGTGACCTTCTCTTTCTTTCCCTAGGCTCTTTGAGAGTGGACACCTTCTGTTGGTCATCTCTGTAGGAAATCCACAAATACCTAGTATCCATTATATAACTGTGACAGCTGTTATTAATCTAGCAGAGACCTTGTGTCAGGAACTGTGCTGAGAATTTACATCTGTGTTCTCATTTTAATTCTCAGAACAGCCATGTGAGGGTTGGTATTACTAGTCTCATTTTACACATAAGGAAAGTGAAGTATGGAGATGTTAAGTAATTTATCGGTGATCACCAAACTAGTAACTGGCAGAATAGAATTTGAACCCAGTTCTGTCTGATTTCAAAACCCAGACTCTTAAGACCTCAACTCTACTACCTTTCCAGTGACTGAATATGAATCTTATGGGTGTAACTGAATAGTAAATGAATAGGAAACCCCTTCCAAGCCTAACCTTCAATGAGTCTATTCTGTAATATCATGGATTGATTGCAGGCATTGCATGCCAAATATTCAAGGAATTTCTGCAATCCTTAAATGTTTGCCAAGAGTAAGTCCTTCATGCTCCCGAGCAAATTCTGGAGGGAAGGGGGGGAATCCATTTTTAGAATTTTGGTTACTAACTGTACCAGTCCTTTCTGCCCATCCATTGAAGTTGATGTTACAGCAATTGCTACAGTATTTTCAGATGTGTGTACATGCACGTACCCCTGCCCACAATGTCCAGTGGTTATCTACCTTTGTGTACCTGGGGAGTTTGGTAAAAACAGAAATGGCCGGGCTTCACATTCTGACCTTCTGATTCAATAACACCAGTTTTGAACCCAGCATCTATATTTTCAACAAGCATCCTAGATAGAGAGACAATTTTTACTTTGTAGCTGCCACCATTCATTCCCTGACGTAAAGTCAACCCAGGTTTTTTTTGGTGGGGGGGGGGGATTGCCCCTCCTCTGCAGGGCTTGTTCCTGTGTGGGGGAGGGTAGTTACAGGCACTCACCTCCACAGAAGCCAAACCCCTTTCCCATCAACTGGTTTGACCAAGGCTTTGGCATGTAAACTAAGCCTAGCTAATCGTATGCCCTCTCCAGAGACTAAGTTTTGGGTGAAGAAACAAGTGGAGATGAGGAAGCTCAGCAAGAAAGTCCTGTCTTAGCCATGAGGTGATTGTGCCCTTACAGCTTCTTGGCCACAGAGTTTCCTTAATACCTACCTTGTCCCTCAATTCAATGAACCCCCAACCCACTTCCCTAAATATCTTTCAATAAACACCTTTTTTGAGTGCTATGAAGTGTGTAAACCTGGCGATTCACAGACCTGTATCCCTGGGGCTAATAATACATTATATGCTTATAAAAAATTTTTAAATTATTAATAAATAAATAAATAGGGGCGCCTGGGTGGCTCAGTTGGTTAAGCAGCTGCCTTCAGCTCAGGTCATGATCCTGGAGTCCCGGGATCGAGTCCTGCATCAGGCTCCCAGCTCCATGGGGAGTCTGCTTCTCCCTCTGACCTTCTCCCCTCTCATGCTCTCTCTCACTCTCTCTCTCTGAAATAAATAAAATCTTAATAAATAAATAAATAAATAAATAGACACCTTTTTTCCAAGTTAGCTGGTCAGTTTCTGACCCTGGCAACCAGAGAGATATTCCTTGATTCCTCAGGCAATTCTGATGCAAGACACCCAGAGGCCAGACTTTGAGAAACACTGCCCTTAATTTTCAGTAGTTCTCCACTTAACAATTCTGGGAAAGGCTATGTTACCAGCACTAGCTACCCCAGCCAACATTTCCACATGAGTAAATTTGTCAAAAGCATAAGGAGACCCTATTCTCACAATACTTCATTCTCCTTTTTTTGCATACCATGCTTGTAGTCTCTTCATATAAGAAGGGTTTTTTGTGGGTTTTCTATCCATGTTCTCTATTGTTAGAGCTCCAAAATACTGGTCTTGGGCTAGCAAACTCAGAATTACTAGCTCTTCTTTATTTGTGCACCGTGGGGGACTCTCTTAGCCCAAAGTACAGGAAGAGTTGGTAGAGCCAAGCAGACAACTGAAAAGCCACTAATTAGCTGCCTGGCAATGTGTTGATCAGGCCATGACCTCTGGGAACTGACTGCAAAAGGAAGATACACAAGAAAGCATGGAAAACCAGAAAAGCACCATTATTAGCAACTCCTGATAAAATGATGAATTCCAATGATAACAATAGATGCTAATTGTCCCTAAATAAAGTTTCTATGATAATAAGCCTTTGGTCACAGATTTCTGACTAGTTAGTCATTACAGCACAAATTATAGCGGAACAGAATAAGGGCTGTAACTCTATTTTCCTAGCTAAGGCAGTCTCATGTGCTTTGGTGTTATGTACTGTTGTTAACAAACTAGTTCTAGATGCTGGAGTTATCTCAATCTTCGGAAGCATGGATTTCTGGTGGGAGTGGAGACTTCTGAGGCTTTCCATTGGACATCATCATTATTATTCCCCTTCTCTGAGGATGGCAGCCCAGTGTGCTTCTGGGAGACAATTTCTCCCTGAATAGTTTCAGGGAGGGTGACACCATCTCCTTAGCTCCAGGGATGGACACAGAACATAGTCCTGGCCAGTCAGGACGTTCTGTCTCCCTGGCCACAGTGATGGATCTGAGATGGACATATGACATGAGACAGACCAGCGAGACTCACACCTGGACTTTTGCAGGAGCCATTGAGAAGAAGGTACTTTCTGCCGAGTTTGTTAAGGTACTTAGATCCAGGCTAGTTTTGCCACCATCAAGGAAGGGCCAGTTTAAGAATTGAACTAACTCAGAGGAAAGTAGAGACTAAGTAAGACAGATCCCTGGTGTCCCTTTGTGAGCCCCTGAATCTGGCCATGATGGAAGTGGCACTATTCCATTACACTAGCCAGCCAATAAAGTCCTATTTGGTTTGGCTTAAGTTATTTTTGAATTGGGTTTCTGTCACTTACAACCACAAAGACCTTGAGTCGTGCCCATGGGAAGCAACAGATTGAACCCCACAAAGACTATTTCATGAGCTTCATAAGCCATTCATCTGAAACTTATAAACTACTCTTTCTGGTCTAAGAGGGAAAGTGATCAGGCATAAGGGAAGGACAGGAAGCTCTTATAATTGAATCCTCCTGCTACAAACACTTTCCCACACATTTCCTAAGCTATGTGGCAAAAATCTTGTTTCCTTGCCTTCCTTCTGCACAATGTTTTCAAATTCAGAACATATGCTAAAACATTCCAAATGAACTTGACTTCCACTGTTTCTCTTTCTTCAGGAAACCATTTCGCTTTTTATGGCCTTCCCTATCACCTTGGTGATTTTCTTCCAGTTGTAATTCCTTTAAGAAGCAAGAACACCTTCCCATCAGGCCAAGGTCATTAGCCCAGCCACTGCCATTCCGCCCTTGGATCAAGTTCTTCATCAGAATGAATCCCAGAGAGAACACCCAGAGAAAGCAGGTCGGGGTTGCCTCCTTGAACTCATCCTTTTGGGCTCATTCTGCTTCTTCTTTTTTTTTTAAGATTTTATTTATTTATTTGACAGAAATCACAAGTAGGCAGAGAGGCAGGCACAGAGAGAGGGAGAGGCAGGCTCCCTGCCAAGCAGAGAGCCCGATGCGGGGCTCGATCCCAGGACCCTGGGATCATGACCTGAGCCGAAGGCAGAGGCTTTAACCCACTGAGCCACCCAGGCGCCCCTCATTCTGCTTCTTAATGCCTTCACACCTCAGTGAGGGACTCTGGGCCATTAATATTTAATAGTTTCTCTGATGTGATTGGATGGAAGTCCTGATTATCCCAACATGCCCCACTCATGTGAAGTTATAAAATCCATTTGCAGCTTATCACCATCCTTGACTCCTCACAAGTAATTTATTGCCCAGACCTGTGCTCTCTGTCCTCAAGGAACTTAAAAATAAAACACAGATTGCTTAAAAGAAAACACAGTGGTTTTCAACACCACTGCACCAGGGTGAGGGTAACCCAAAGATCCTCTGCATTAGATATATGACAAAAACTCAAGTGTAAAGCCCTGCAGAGAATGACTAGAGACAAAGGATTAAGGAAATTGTGAAAGAAAGAAAAAATAATAAGATCTTGCCAAAACTGGGTGTGTGACTACAAAGAAAAAGACAAATTGAAGATCATGCTAGATTTTTTTGCTCAGGAAGTTAAACACCAAATAGAAAACAGCCATGGATTAGTACTGGAAAATTTAAAGGTATTACTTCTCCTCCTCCTCTTCCTCCTCCTTCTTCTTCTTTTTTTTTTTTTTACAGAACTAATACTGTATTGTAGAAATAGCAATCACCTGTAATTACGATGTGCAAAGATAGACACGATTAAAAATTTAGTGTGTCCTTTTATGTATTGATATTCTCACTGATTTAGAAAGGTAGGATTTTATTAGTATTATTTATTACAACCTGTTTATTTAAGTACAATATTTATGATCATTCTTCCACATCATTAAAATTCGAAACATGATTTTTTTTTTAAAGATTTATTTATTTATTTATTTGTTAGAGAGAGCGAGGACAGGCAGACAGAGAGGCAGGCAGAGGCAGAGGGAGAAGCAGGCTCCCTGCCGAGCAAGGAGCCCGATGTGGGACTCTATCCCAGGACGCTGGGATCATGACCTGAGCCGAAGGCAGCCGCTTAACCAACTGAGCCACCCAGGCGTCCCGAAACATGATTTTTTAAATTAATTTTTTTCAATCAGTTATTCAGTATTTCAGACATAGGAAGAGGTATAAGAAATAATATCAGGAACACCCTATACCCACCAACTAGCTTAAGAAATAAATAATGACCCCAAAGGCAAAGGAAACAAAAGCGAAAATGAACTTTTGGGACTTCATCAAGATCAAAAGTTTCTGCACAGCAAAGGAAACAGTCAACAAAACAAAGAGGCAACCCATAGAATGGGAGAAGATATTCGCAAATGACACTACAAACAAAGGGCTGATATCCAAGATCTATAAAAAACTCCTCAAACTTAACACACACAAAACAGATAATCACATCAAAAAATGGGCAGGAGACATGAACAGACACTTCTCCAAAGAAGACATGCAAATGGCTAACAGACACATGAAAAAATGTTCATCATCATTAGCCATCAGGGAGATTCAATCAAAACCACATTGGGATACCACCTTATACCAGTTAGAATGGCCAAAATCAACAAGACAGTAAACAACAAGTGTTGGAGAGGATGTGGAGAAAGGGGAACCCTTTTACACTGTTAGTGGGAATGCAAGTTGGTACAGCCACTTTGGAAAATAGTGTGGAGATTCCTGAAGAAACTAAAAATAGAGCTACCCTATGATTCTGCAATTGCACTACTGGATATTTATCCCAAAGTTACAGATGTAGTGAACAGAAGGGCCATCTGTACCCCAATGTTCATAGCAGCAATGGCCACAGTCGCCAACCTGTGGAAAGAACCAAGATGCCTTTCAATGGATGAATGGATAAAGATACAGTCCCTATATATAATGGAGTATTACGTCTCCATCAGAAAGGATGAATACCCAACTTTTGTATCAACATGGACGGGACTGGAGGAGATTATGCTGAGTGTAAGAAGTCAAACAGAGAGAGTCAGTTATATAGTTTTACTTACTTGTGGAGCATAAGGAATAACCTGGAGGACATTGGGAGATGGGGAAGAGAAGTGAGTTGGGGGAAATCAGAGGGGGAGACAAACCATGAGAGACTGTGGATTCTGAGGACAAACTGAGTGTTTTGGAGGGGAGGGGGATGGGGGATTGGGTGAGTCTAGTGGTGGGTATTAAGGAGGGCACGTATTGCGTGGAGCACTGGGTGTGGTGCATAAACAATGAATTTTGGAACACACACACACAAAAATTGAATTAAATTAAATTAAAAAAGAAAGAAAGAATCACAGACATAGTTGAAACTTTCTGTGTTTACCTCTGGAGTAATATTCTCCTCCCCACTTGCCCCTTAAGTTTGATTTTTTTCCTGGATACATAATGTTCCCTCATAGAAATGTATCATGATGTTTTTAATTCTTGCCAAATTTTCATTATTATAAAAAGCACTACAATGAACATCACTATATACACATCTTTACACACACGTCTGTGTAAAGGCAAATTCCTAGAAGTAAAATTGCCGTTGCTGAACACTAAGAACATTTCTACATATTGCCAAGTTACCTTCCGTAAAAGTTCCAACCAAGTATGCCCAGGATTACTGGAAAGAGCTTACAAAGTAGCTGCACATGGAACACTAGGGAAACTTCATAAGGTTTCTTTCTAGTTCATCTTTTCAGTTAGCTTCCAGGTGTCCGCTCTTGGGTGCAGGCTCTGTGCTGGGCACTGAGGGTACACAGACAAGTATAGTCCTGACCATCTAGCAGAGAAGGGTGGTGCTGAAACAGGAAATGTATGTGCTAGAGAGGCAGCCTAGCAAAATGGTTAGATCACTGCTGTGGGTGCCCAACTCCCACCGTGGGCAAATAATTTAAACCTCTGTGCCCCAGCTTCTTTACCTATAAAATAAGGAGAGTCAAACTTGCCTAATCCATACTTGCATAATCCATAATCCAAACTTGCATAATTCATAAATCGAAGGCTAAGAAGACATGATGCCCAGGGCCACTAGCTCAGAAGGCAGTGTTATTAACTCACCTATATTCAGAGTATCTGCTGGGAAAAGCAAAGTATGGGAAAGGAGGACAGAGCTGCAAGTCAGAAGATAGAAACAAATGCAGAGCATGGGCAGTGGGGAGAGCAACAAGGTTTGTGCTCATGGAACAAAAAATGCAATTATTCTCCGGAGGAAGAGGGCTTGGGCAATGCTCCATGCCCATGCTCCCTTGTCCCTGCCTGTATGTCGTCCTCAAAACAGATGAACTAAATGCTTCGTGACTGTGATCCACTCTACCTGCCTGAGGTTATCCCTGAGCCAGAGGCAAATTGTACAAGGGCCTGGGCTCCCGTAGAGAGGGGTGTGTTTTCTGTCACCAAGGAATAAAGGATGTTGCTTTCTCTCATCACACTGTCAATACAATCTCAATGTATTCATGTACCCTCTGTATCATTGTGTAGAAAAAAAGCACACTACAAAGAGTATGTTGCATAAGATCTCATATATTTATATAGATAGATATAGATATATAGATATATATAGCTATCATTCATTCATATAATAATGCATTAAAAAGTTTTACTGAAAACAAACGAACAACAGAAAAACAAAAACAGACTCATAAATACAGAGAACAAACTGACGGTTGCCAAAGGGAAAGGGAGTGGGGGGTGGGGGGAATGGGTGAAATAGGTGAAGGTGATTAAGATGTACAAACTTCCAGTTATAAAATAATTAACCACCAGGATAAGAAGTGCAGCACAGAGAATACAGTCAATAATATTGTAACAACATTGTTTGGTGACAATAAATACACTCATCATGGTGAGCATCGCACAATGTATAGAACTATGAAATCCCTATGTTGTCCACCTGAAATAAATATAACATTGTATGTTTTAAAAAAAAAGTATTTATTGAGTGCTTACTCCGTGCCAGGCCCTGTGCTACCACCTGGGGGATATGATGAGACTGGGGCCCCTGCTGTAGGGGAGTTTCCATTCCAGCAACAGATACTGACATGAATGGATTACATCATATACTTAGATATTGTTTGATTTCTATTTTTAAAAAATCATGGTAAGGTACTCCTGGGCTAATACAAAAAAAAAACTAACTTTTTTTTGGATTCAGAATAATGACTCATCTGTAACAGCTGTAGGACGAAGTGAGCGCTAAGCAAACGAAAACACAACAAAGCCAATAAAAAATGAACCAGGTCAAAGAAAGCACAGAAAGCCACGGTGAAGGGTAAAAGCACAGATGCCTCAGGAAGGGCAATGGACCGAGAGGACACTGCTATTTCTAAGAATCTCATTCAATCTGTTCCAGAACAAGGATTGGGAAACGTTTTCTATAAAGGGCCCAATAGTAAATATTTTGGGCGTTGGGGGCTGCACGGTCTCTGCCAGCGTGAAAGCAGCCAGCGACAGACAATACGTTGATGAATGGGCATGGCTGTGTTCCAGAAAACTTTATTTATGGATACAAGAGTCAAATTCCGTATGATTTTCACATGTCGTGAAATAGTCTTTTCCTTTTAATATTTTTTAACCATTTAAATAAAAATCATTCTTCACTTGCATGGTAGATTTGATCCATGCACCACAGATCGCCTAGCCCTGATTTAAACAGCTATGTAATAGTCTATTTCATGGATAGTCCAAAATAGTTTTTTAAGATTTTATTTCTTTGAGAGGAGAGAGAGAGCAGTGGGAGGAGCAGAGGGAGAGGGACAAACAGACTTCACGTTGAGTGCAGAGCCTCACACAGGAGCTGGCTCTCATGACCGTGAGATCATGACCTGAGCCAGAATCAAAAGTCCAGCACTTAAACTGGACTCCAAAGTATTTAATCTCCAATTGGTGACATGTAGTTTGTTTCCAGTTTTTGCCTATGATACACAGCGCTATGATGAACACTGTGCATGCATCTTTGCATCCTTGAGTGTGTAAATGGCTGTTTTCTACCTGTCTCCACTCCCATGACCCCAGCACGAGCCCATTTGAGAAAACGGTATGAGAGGGATTCTTGAAACAGTCCTGCTGCGTTCCAAATGCAGAGGATAATACTGCCTCTTTTATTCACCAGCCTAATAATTCTATTTATAAAGGGCTGTCAAATTGCCTGCTATGAGTTATTCCATATGAACCCTGCTGCTTGTTTTCAGTGATCCACTGGGCTTAAGTTTTGCAGGATTTCAAGATGGCCTTCGAAGATTCATCCAGGAGGCTGTCAGAAACACTCCACAACCATGGGCCAGCCCACCCTGCCTTGAGGAGAGACCCCTGCTCCCAAAATCCATCACCAGCTTTCTTCCCTATCTTTGTTTTGGACGTTCACTCAACTTGATATGAGAGCTCCTTCTTACCTCCCCTGAAACTCAAACACTTGAATGGGGGTTGGTACACTGGTAGACTCTTTTCCCCAAGGATCCTCAACTTCTACTTATGTGTGGCTATCACCACCCTGTCTATGCAATTCCTACTTTTTTGCTTTTGTTTCATCAATCTATGTTTTTACAGAAAATGCTTATTTCAATTTTTTTATGTTTTTATTTTTATTTTTTTGCAAAAGGAATGTGGACTTACTACTATAGGAAAAACAAATAGAGGCTCATTCAACTCTCTAAAGTATACTATGAAAGTCTTCCCTTCTGTGCCCCCATCCTTACAGGCAGCTAGTATTCTTTTTTTGTTTGTTTGTTTAAGAGACAGTGAGAGAGGGAAACACAAGCAGACAAGCAGGGGGAGTGGGAGGGGGAGAAGCAGGCTTTCCACTGAGCAGAGAGCCCATTGTGGGACTCAATCCCAGGACCCAGGGATCATGACCTGAGCCCAAGGCAGATGCCCAGTGACTGAGCCTCGCAGGTCCCCTGAGGTCGCTGTTATTCTCAGACATACTGGGGCTCTGGCTGCAGAACTGCTTGTCTGTGTGGCCTTAAACAAGTCACTCAACTTCTCTGAGGCTTAAGGTCTCTGTAAAATAAGAGTGATGCTTCCTGTCACCTTAGCTGGAAATCATGCTTACAAAACATGTAACACTTAGCACAGTGCCCAGCTGTAATAAATGCCCAAGAAACACTTGCTGTGTTATCATTCCTCCGTGCAAATGCAGTCATCTTTTTTAACATCGTGTATAATTTTTAAATTGTACCTTCCTGTGCATAAACTTTTGTAATTGTTTAATGCTTAATTTATCTGGAACATCTATTTTATTCTTAATCTTATTCTCTTCAATAATTTTGTAGTACTCCAAGGCATTTGGTATCTTATTATGTGTTTAAATCCTTTGACTATTATTGATGGTTATTTAGGGTTTCGATGCTGGAAGGAAAATCCTTGAACATACAGGTTTGGGCATTAATGGGAATATTTTCTTAAGATGAATTTCCAAAAATGGAATTCCGGTGTCAATAGGTACTTTCTATTTTTTATTTTTTTTTAAGATTTTATCTATTCACCTAACAGCAGAAGTAGGCAGAGAGGCAGGCAGAGAGAGAGGAGGAAGCAGGCTTCCTGCGGAGCAGAGAGCCCGATGTGGGGCTCGATCCCAGGACCCCAGGATCATGACCCGAGCCGAAGGCAGAGGCTTTAACCCACTGAGCCACCCAGGCGCCCCGGTACTTTTTATTTTAAAAAGTCTTTTATTTTAATAGTTATGGCCCAAGGCAGACTCTTCTGTTCACCTCCCAGAATATCTCCAGCTTTCTCCCATCTAAGGCCTTACAGGGTTGGTCCCCTTGCCTGTACAAAGACCGTGTGACTTGGCCACTAAGTAATGAGTACAAGGGACAGATATCATCACCATTTTACTACCACTTTCAAACTTTCCAGAACCTTCTTTATCTTCTGCCTCAGTGAGCAGCAATATTCCAGAGAGTGACTGCTCCACCTGTGTACTGAGGACAATGTGGGACGGTATCTCATCTGACCCACCACACACATACACACACACACACACACACACACACACACAAGAATGAGAAATAAACATTTGTTGTTATACGTCACCATCACTTGAGAGTTGTTGGCTACTGCATTTAACCTGATATACTGCCAAGTTCCTGTCCCAAAAAGCCTTTATCAACTCACACGCCTACAAAAAGTAAATGAAAGAGCCAATAGGCTATACCACTTTTGCAGTGTTTCTTAATTTTATAGATTTCTCCTTTCCATTAGTCTTATTAGGGATGATCAGGGGAAAAAAGATGTGTGATGCCTCAGCTACTTACTAAGGCTTTCTTAATAGTACATGCCTCCTTATTTATTAGCAAATCTCATTTTTTCAGAAAACCTCACCATGTCAACATATAACTAAAGGCCCTTCTCCTGTTCTTTAATTGTCTTTTCCCCTGAACATTATCGAATTCCCTATTGCTGACCAGATCTTAGGTTTGCTAGCTTTAACAAGGGTGCCATAATCCCACCCATGTTTCTCCCCAGCATCTTGATTTCCACAAGAGACTTTTTTCCCTTCATAGACAAATGAGCAGCCACTCTGTTGCGTATCTGATTATACTGAATAGTCCTTTTGAAAAAAATCACATTAACAGTTCTGTATCCCAGGGCGCCTGGGTGGCTCAGTGGGTTAAGCTTCTGCCTTCGGCTCAGGTCATGATCTCAGGGTCCTGGGATTGAGCCCCTCATTGGGCGCTCTGCTCAGCAGGGAGCCTCTTTCCGAAACCCCCCTCTGCCTGCCTACTTGTGATCTCTCTCTCTCTCTCTCTCTCTGTCAAATAAATAAATAAAATTTTGAGGAAAAAAAA
>ML103229.1:37174-48776 GCA_003697995.1 Taxidea taxus jeffersonii
AGAAATATAAAGTAGTCTTCCTGCCTTTCAGAAGTTCATAGTCAACTTAAAGAAAAGGACCACATGCACAAACATGTCCAGGATTTACCTGACTTCTTAATTTGATAGTTGACCCTTTTAAGGATTCTCATAGCTTATAGAACTTCTCTGTCATGGAATTGAGTCATTTATTCCTTCAGTAATTCAGAATATATTGCCTCTACTGAGTACCAGGCATTTTTCTAGGTGCTGGAGATGTAAGCATACATAAAATGAGATGGGCCTCTGTTCTCATGAAGCTGTAGAAATTAACTTTGCAAAGCAATGAGCCCCTAAAGCAGGGCAATGGACAGTTTGGTAAGGGAATATTTCTCTAAGGCATCAACATGTGAGCTGAGACCCAGACGATGAGAAGAATCCATCAAGCAATGATGGGGGGAACGAGAACGTCAGGAAGCAGCAAATGTGAAGACCCTAAGTACAATGACCAGGTGTGCTGGGAAGACCTGGGAGAATAGTTTGAGAAAAGAGACATGCATAAGGCCAGACCATGTGTTGCCTCACAGGACCAGATAAAAATTTAAGATTTTAATCAAAATGTATCCATCTTGGGGGCACCTGGATGGCTCAGTCAGTTAAGTGCTAGCCTTCGGCTCAGGTCATGATCCCAGGGTCCTGGAATGGAACCCCACATCGGGCTCTCTGCTCAGTGGGAAGTCTGCTTCTCCCCTTCCTGTCCCTCATCACTATTTGTGCACTCGCCCTCTCTCTCTCTCTCTCTCAAATAAATAAATAAAATTTTTAAAAAATTACCTATCTTGTAATTATTTAATATCTACCTTCCAAACTGGAAAATAAGATCTGTGAGGATAGGGCTTTGTTCCTTTTGTTCTCCATAGTATTGCCAATGAAGAACATGACACATGGTGTAGAGTTGGTGCTCAATGAGCGTTTTTGGAATGATGAAGAATAAACATAAATAAGTCTTTTAAGGACTGTGTCATTCTGATGGAATTTTGGATACATACTGTCTGTCTTAAAAGTTCATTTTGACATATTTATTTTTACCGTCTTTTTCTTCTCCTCAGCCCCCAACTTTAGTTAACCCTCTGTGTCTCCATGGGCAAAAGCTGTAAGAAATAGAGGGTAGAAGGATATAGGGCCCTTGCTGAAAATTTTGTCTCAGAATTTGACTTCAGTAAGGAAGTGCATGGTCCTTTCCCAATCTCAGTATTTAAGAGTCTAATAAATATTCGGTCCTTGGGTTCATGTAATCTAGTATAATAACATCCCAGCTATGGGAAGTCAGGCAGATCTACTTATATATATTCTGGTTCCACCACTTGGGCAAGTTATATGACCCCTTTAACCTATAGATTTTTTCATATAAAAAGTGAGGAGATTAACAGCATCCAGCATATGGAACTGTAGCCTTGATCAAATCCAGTAACATATACCATGGTGAACACAGAGACCGGCCACCCACAGCCTCTGCAGGCAGGAACTTAGGGTCAGGCTACAGGGAGTACAGCTGGCACTCCTCCATCAGCTGCAGAGAGCCCCTTCTTCAAGGTCATGCCCTTCTTGGGGTAGCCTACACCTCATGAGAGAGTGACCCGGAAGTGTGCAGTTTGGCTATTTCAGCCTAAAGCAGGATTCTGGGATGGCTAATACTTCAGAATTCCCCATCAGGCTAGCTGAGAATTTGGAGGCCTTTCTCTTCTGCCCTGTCCTGCTTTCTCCTTCCTTTCGCACTGGAAGGATCCCTAATAAACATCCTGCACCCCAAAATTCAGCTTAGCATCTAGTTTCTGGAGA
Organism: Taxidea taxus jeffersonii; assembly: GCA_003697995.1. Classification (NCBI taxonomy): domain Eukaryota; kingdom Metazoa; phylum Chordata; class Mammalia; order Carnivora; family Mustelidae; genus Taxidea; species Taxidea taxus. Next base: position 38,972 of record ML103229.1, read on the forward strand.
ACCCAACCTGAGACATATGCCAACTGCTGCTTATTATTATTATTATTATTATTATTAGCCCTAATGAAGACAAAAGTAAAACTGCTTGCTTGTTCTCAATATGATATTCTACAATGGTACTAAGACTAAAATTTGTCAATGTCATTGCTGGAACTCTTGAGCCTAGTACTCTGTCTGTTGGTCTTCTCTCTCTCTCCCTCATGAATGCGGATTCATTCATTGATCCTAAAACATGAGTGACTACGTTGGGCCACGCTAAATCCTGGGAATGAGAAGAATACAACCAGCATTGCACAGACATTTCAATTGGCCTCAGCCAGGCACAAAGGTGAGGGTGGGACTTACTATCCTCAGGAAGTGATCTTGCCAACGTATTGCTGTTTGTCCCTGAAGCAGGGGCTGTGATAAGGCGTGGGAAGCAGGAGACAATCCAGGGGTTGCAGAATCCAGAGCACCGCAACAGCTAACTACTCTGCTGGCAGGAAGGGGAAAGTAACAGCTGGCCAAGGCGAGTGTGTCTACTACCACATCCGTCCGTTTTCTCTCAGGCTTATCCACAGGTGACAGGGGAAACATGAAACTCCCTTAGTGCCTGGAAGACTCTGGCTCCAACCATGACCCAAACCGATGAAGAGGAACATGCAAATAGTCAGGAACAAACGAACACAATCAGGAAACGGGAACACTTCTAAGGTCCTTTTATTCAATCATTTCCTGAGCTGGCTGGATGCAAAGCCCAGCAATGATGCCGGGGGTAAGAGACACAGGAGTAAGTAGAACAGCCTCTAGCCTCAAGGAAACTAAAAGCCTTTGAGTAGAGACGAAGACCTACACAGGCCAACTGTATAGAAAGTAGAGGATTCTTACGATTGTTTGGGTGAGAACACCACATATGCACGAATATAAAATACTTTTTTTTCTCATTTATTCACCAGAAAGAAGAGATGTGCCTTATATCTGAGTCCTTACCCTGTCTCTCATTATAGGACATGAGCTCAAATATCTTACTTTGGAGAATGAATTATTGAACCAAAACTGACTGTAACAATGCTGGTTTGGGATAATTATGGAGTTCACCTGATATCGTTTTTGCTTTTTTGTTTGTTTGTTTGTTTGGTGTGTGTGTGTGTGTGTGTGTGTGTGTGTGTGTGTTTGAGAGTGAGAGAGAAAAACAGAGTGCAAGCGGGGGGTGGGAAGGGAAAAAAAGAGAGAGAAAGAATACCTGCTGAGAACAGAGCCCAATGCAGGACTAGATCTCATGCCCCTGAAACCATGACCTGAGTTGAAAATAAAGAGTCAGATGCCCAACTGACTAAGCCACCCAACTGCCTCAATATTGTTTTTAAAAATAAATGAAAAAGAGATTTAAGATAGATGCAGAAAGTCTTCCTGAATGTATGACCTCACATATCCACAGGTCATATTATTTGTAAACAAACCTTTGAAAGACCATTTTAGAAAGCAATTCAGTACTTTCATGTCAGCAGGGCAGACACTAGATAAACAACACCGCTGAATGAAACAAGTAAAAAGCTGGATTAAAAACATAAAAACGTCTGTTTAAGTGCTTTGCTGGGCTAAGCTGGAAAGAAGGATTCTCCAGAGGCCAGGAAGAGAAAAGCATGGTTCCTGGGAGACATTCTACTGAGACTCAAGACCTTGAACTTTGACATTGACCGCTGCTCAGAGAGGGTGTCTGAGGGGTAGGGTTGGGGGTATAGAGGGAAGCTAATTTGATGTTCTCACATAAAGTAGAAACCTAAGCAGGTTGTACTCTCAGTGCAAGGAGCAAGGAGAAATAAACCTTGTATACTGAAAGCAACCAGAATAAAACAGATCTGGATGAAGGCAGGGGGAAAAAAAATTCCCCTGAGATTTGTAACTACAAGCCAGCCCTCACCTGGGTTTGCAACACAAATTCTACTGTGTGATCATAAAACACTTCCAGAATAAAATTTAATATAAAGGAGGGGGCACCTGAGTGGCTCAGCTGGTTGTGTCTGACTCTTGGTTTCTGATCAGGTCATGATCTCTCTCTCTCTCTCAAACGGAAAAATAAATAAAATCTTTAAAAAAAAAAAAGATAAAAAATTTAATATACAGGAGGGTGTGATAATTTAAAGGCTCTGTCTTTTCATCCATAAAACTATAACAATTAAAAAACTTTCATCTCTTTATTACATAGGTACACTTAATTATCACATTTAAAAACACAGAAAAAATTTTAAAAAGAACAATTTCCAACAAACTCTATGTATTCTAGTGATTGAACAAGAAATTATAGAGTTTGAAGGAGAGCAACCAGAGGTAGCTCTGAGAACAAAAGATTTGCAAGAAGCATACTACAAAGAATGACTTGTTCTATCTATTTGCTTAACTTTTTTTCTAACCTTTTCTTTTTCCTTTTTTTTTTCCTTTCTGTCAGAAAAATGAAATACTAAGCTTTGGGAGACATTTTAGACAGAACAAAGTAATATGATTCTCCTTGTTAATTTGTTCAAGAAATGACAGCCAGTAGCTTTCCTTCATTATATCAATATTGGAGCTTACCAGGAATGATCTTAGGCTTCCCCTGGATACCATGGGACTTAGCCAAGAAGATCTCAAAAGCCTTTACAAGACAAACTGGAAAGAGGAAAAGTATTAGATATTGGTAAGTATTCAGGCCACCAGGGAAAAGCAGTAAAAAGAGAATAATTATCTGACATAACAATGTTTTCCTCTGGTTATCAACTTCACTCTTCTGGATGTTCAAATTTGCTTTGTTTGATCAAAGGGAACCAAAGAAGTCTGTAAAGCACATGATTTAAATAGTCTCCAAATTTCATCCAAATTGATTTTTTCCTCTATTATATGATTTTTCCCACCCTTCAACACTCTTTTTTGTGGACATCCCTACTACTATATAACCTCAAGTAATTCAAGCGTAAATTTGGCTGTTAATAGACAATGAGATGAAGCTAATGCTCACCAATGTCTAAATAATTAGTAGTAGCTCCATAACGGGAACAGGGCTTGGTAGCCAGCCTGGAACTATTTTAAAACCCAAATCAAGATGTCTCAGCATGATTCCCTTCATATTATGAAAATAGATCTACATAGAAAATAGATCTACAGGTACTTCCTTAATAAATCAGAACTAATCTCATCTTTCTGATGGATGTCTTCAATAGGAAAAGCTAGAGCCCACCCTCTTCATTTATTTCTGAGGCAGCCCATAATAAATAGGTGGATGTTATTCTCGCACTAAAGTCAGACATCTAGCTATACTCACCAAAAACTGGCAAAAAGATTACATTGCATTCCAACCTAGGAAGGAACATAAGAGTGGGCCATGAGATAAAAAGTTACGTTTTGGAGAGAACCTTTGTTGGTTGTCACCTCTGCATACCCTCTAAGCCTTGTTCCTTTTTAATAGGACCTCAGACTTCCCAGGCATGAAGTTTGTCTGGGATTAAATTTTCCCTAGAGTCCAAGGGTAGGCTCTGACTGGTTTATGTCAACCAGTGTTACCTTCTAGCCAGAGTGGATGGCTTTTTGGAGGAGTTCTGAGAAAGAAGAATCCTCTTTTTTCTGTGGGAGCTCCCAAAAGAATTCTTTCTCTTATCTGTTAAAACAGAAAAGTGTCACCCTTGTTCCTGATGCCAACCTTTGGTGTTCATAAAAGACACCAATCTTTCAATGAAACTGATGTTAGGGAAGACAGTGGAGAAACAAAAAGAAAGAGGCTCCTGGTGACATGGTTGAGCCCCTGGATCAATCTATACCTGAAACCTAACATCCCACTGCACATTGCAGTTAAATAAGCTGGTAAATTCCCTTATTATTTAAACTACTCTAAATGGATTATCTGCCACTTTTAACCAAATGTTTATAAATAAAAGATACTTGTAACCTAGTTAATTATGAATGGAGGCTGAAATGAGATTAGAAGATAAATATCATTTAAAAATCAGATTTGAATAAAATTATCCAGATTATCAGAGAGTCACAGCTTAGATAGAGTAGGGCATCTTACTTGACAAGAAAATGTAGCCTGGTGTTTAGTAAAGTTGAATCCATTACAATGAAAAGATTTTAACATTAACATGTAGAGTCTATTACTGCTGATAGAGTGGCAGATTTTGTTAAAACACTTCAGTTCACCGTGGGAAACAGAGCTGAGGCTAATACCTCTGTCCATCCCTATGCATAGACTGTGAAGAAAAAAAGAGCCAGTGCATAATTTCCTCCATCGTCTCCATGGCAATTTGCAAAGTCTCCATCACGAAATGTTTAATCTAAGAACACTATTTTTCTTTGCTTTGTTTTGTGTTTTAGTAGAAAGATGATAATTCAGAAATATTCTTTGGACATCTCAGACAAAACAAAGACTGAAGGGGGTTTGTTTCTTTTTTGTTGTTTGGCTTTCTGGTTTTGTTTCTCTTTTGTTTTGTTTCCATTTTTTTCCTTTTCCTATTAAACACTACTAAGAAGTAGCACATTTAGAGGTTTCCTTGGTGTGTTGTATGAAGGTGGCCAGTATCCGCCACCTTCCCCCTTCCCCCACACCATCCACATGGTTACAAACTAGGCTCCTGGCAGCCATGATTACTTAATAGGTCCCTGCCCACTGGATTCAGTTCATTGATCAGGGATGGATGTCTATTCCATGAAGCCAAGCAATTGCTTCTCTAAAAATGTCAATTTGGAACCAAGAGAGTGTCAAGTTAATTTGTTCCCTGAAGCTGGGATTGAGTGGCCATTCTTAACCATGGAGACTGGAAAGTTAAAAAACTGAGTCTGCAGTAACAGAGAATACAAAAACTAACAGTGACGCAGTGCTTACTAAGTCACAGGCACCGTGATCTGCCCTTCATCCCCGTTACTGCTTTGTGTCAGAATCACCTATGATAGATGGTGATGGTGGTTCTTATTCTGACAGTTATTTTACAGATGAGCACAATGAGTGGTTAAGTAAATTGTTCAAGAACAGAGGGCTCACATCAGAGCAAAGATTCCAACAATCTGTTTGACAATCTGTCTTCAGAGCATTTGCTCCAAATCTCCAATGCCCATTCCCACTACCGTTTGGTGCCTAAGGTCCTCCCTCTTGGAAACTTGCAAAACCACCTGGTATTTCGGTCATAAAGTTTCCCTTTTTTTCTTAGTTTAAGTTGGTTTCTGTTCTTACAACCAAAAATGTCTTAAGGAGCACATTAGTGACAATCAGGAATCAACCTTTATAGCTCCCAGGAACTCAATAAGCAGTGAGTAGATGGATAAATAAGCAAACAAACTCCTCATTACCACAAAACTCTCTCCGCAGTGGGCTATTGGGCATCTTAATTCATGGATAACTTCCGACTCAGATTCTCTGCGAAACGCCTCTCATTTGTGCCCTGTACACAGCAGATGCTCCATCCGTGGGCATTTTGGTAGTAGGTGGATAATTTCCTGGAAACAAAGCAAGTTCTTCATGTTCTTGAGAGGTACCACAGACAATACCCTCCTCTGCAGTCTTGGCATTTCGAAGGCCAGATGTAGGACTCGATCAGTAGTTAGAATCAGGGGTGCAGGGGGCGGGGGGAGGATGGTGCACTGGGTTGAATTTTTGAAAATAAACTATATCACTTATGGCAAGGTTAACTCAAGGCTGAGAATTGAGTTTTGGAGTTAAGCAAATCTGAACTTGAAACCCCCCCCCCAACCCTCTGTTGACTCTATCTCTAGTGGCTTTCACACTGGGAAAATTTCTTAATGTTTCTAAGTTTTATAAACTTTTAAAATACTACTTTGGGGATTGAAAAAGTATCCCAATAAAAGTACAGAAAGAGAAATAACAGCCATATTTTCATCAGAATTAACTGCCATTACAGCTTGGCTTATTTGCCTCTACCTTCTGTGTTTACTTGCAGGCTAATTGATTTAAGAAAAAAAAATCACACAACAATGTTCTTAAAAATTATATGCATTCAATATAAAGGATCCGAACAATGCAGAAAAAATAAGAGGGAAGCTTGTTTTAATCATGCCAAATTCTACCATCCAGGAATTCCTGTTATATATATCAGGTGACTATTATCACATAATTTTTTCTAGGTATGTGCAGAGAGAAGGTTGTCTACTTAGGTAAACAAAGTGTTGGATAAATAGGTTAGATAGATGGGTAGAAAAGCTTTAATAAAATCAGATATTTTTAAAATCAGATGGCTTTTTAAAAAAATCAGGTGTCTTTAACTAATGATTCATAGACCTGTACCCCTGGGGCTAATAATACATTATATGTTAATAAAATTTTTTTTAAATCAGGTGGCTTTTAAATAAAAGATTAAATTTAGTTTTATTTGATTTTAATAGAAAAAAACCCAAACTGCATCATTCTTGAATGTTTTAAGATCTAATTTTCTTACATTAAGACCCCCAAGTTTCAGCTGATGCATATACAAGTATCCCCAGCTCCCCCTTACATCCATATATCCTAAATTTCAGATCATCCCATGCTTGTTTGTTTGTCTTAATTGAGGTAAAATATAGATACCATAAAATTCATCATTTTAACCATTTTAAATTCTACAATTCAGTAGCATTTGGCACATTCACAATGTTGTACAAACACCACCTCTATCTAGTTCCAGAACATTCTTATCACCTCTAAAGGAAATTAAGCATGCACTCTCTCCTCCCACCTTCCTCCAGTCCCTGACAAAAATTAATCTTCTTCCTGCCTCTATGAATTTGTCTATTTTTTTTAAAGATTTTATTTATTTATTTGTTAGAGAGAGAGAGAGAGAGCACAGGCAGAGAGACAGGCAGAGGCAGAGGGAGAAGCAGGCTCCCTGCCAAGCAAGGAGCCCGATGTGGGACTCCATTCCAGGACGCTGGGATCAGGACCTGAGCCGAAGGCAGCCGCTTAACCAACTGAGCCACCCAGGCGTCCCTATGAATTTGTCTATTATAGACATTTCATACAAATCAAATCCTAGACTATGTGGCCTTTTGTGTCTGGCTTCCTTCATTTAGCAAAGTGTGTTTGAGATTCATCAGTGTTATAACATGTATCAGCCCTTCACCCCTTCTGGTGGGTGGCTGAATACTGTTCCCCTGCATTGCTATCCCACAGTTTGTTCACCCAGTTACCTGTGGAGGGACATTTGGGCTGTTTCCACATTTTGGCTATTGAGAGGAATGTTGATATGGATGTTCATGTACAAACTATTGTGGGGAGACCAGTTTTCAATTCCTTGGGGTACATACCTAAGAGAGGAATTGCTAGATCATGTGGTAATTCTGCTTTAAATTTTGGAGAAGCTACTGAACTGTGCCATTTTACATCCCCTGTTTTAATTTTCATCACTCATTCCACATCTTCATAGGATTCCTTCTGAAAGAGGTTAAAAAATCCTAAAGCCCGTTCCAATACCTTTCCAACCATATTCTGCCAGCTGCTTTCTATATTACTTGAATAGCGCAGTCTTGTCACTTAGGCAATTCTCACGTGAATGCATAACCTAGAACCACTACCAATCAACCAAACAGGAAACAGAAATTAAACATTTTGTCCTCCTTGCATTAAGCCTCCACTCATCTCTTGTTGGCTTAGGCCACCTTGCTAACTTGGAAAACCCTACTGGTTTCCGTAGTCTCTGATGGCTACTTGTTTGTGTGGGTTTTTTTTTTTTTAAGATTGTATTTATTCATTTGAGTAAGAGAGAAAGAGGGAGCACAAGCAGGGGGAGCAGAAGAGGGAGAGGGAGAAGCAGGCTCCCCACTGAGCACGGACCCCAGTGCAGGGCTAGATCCCAGGATCCCCAGATCATGACCCGAGCTGAAGGCAGACGCTTAACCTACTGAGCCATCCAGGCGTCCTGACTACTTATGTTTAAGACCCAAATCAGACCATTCTCCATGATTATTCCAGTTCCTATGAACTCCAAGAGCCAACTTATTGTCTGTACCCCATAGTTTGTGCTTATCTTGTATTGCTTACTATTGTGATTTCTGTTTATATGTATACATATTCTCTCCGGGATAAAGGGTACAAAGCACACACACTTGAATGGACAGAAAGTGGGTCATAGAAGTCAGAGCAGGGGGGTGCCTGGGTGGCTCAGTGGGTTAAAGCCTCTGCCTTCAGCTCGGGTCATGGTCCCAGGGTCCTGGGATCGAGCCCTGAGTCGGGCTCTCTGCTCAGCAGAGAGCCTGCTTCCTCTTCTCTCTCTGCCTGCTTCTCTGCCTGCCTGTGATCTCTGTCTGTCAAATAAATAAATAAAATCTTAAAAAAAAAAAAAAAGAAGCCACAGCAAGCTTGAGTTCACGCTTTATTTAGCTATGAACTCCAAGGTCTACATCCATTTCCCCTCCTGTGGAATGAGGGGCGGGAGCTTGAGGGGTGGAACACAGATATCGTAGGCTGGTCATGATGATTAGAGATAATGACTATAAAGCATATAGGAGGTCACTGGTAAATTGTAAAAATACAGTCTAGACATCATGGATATCTTGTATCTCCCTGTGTCACTGACAAGCAATGTACATAGTAGGCCCTCAGAAAATGTTAGCGAATTGTTGTTTTCATTCTGTCAGCTTTGGGTGAAGTGTGAGAACCAGGCAGACCCTCTTCCCTTTTTGTTATTTGTTAGTATTCTGTGTGTACTCATTTTCCCATCCATTTACACTCACCTCTTCCCAAAAAAGTTGAGGGGGACATATTCTCTTGTTGGCTTCTTCCCCAAAAATCCCACGAGAATGGTCATGGACACAGGAAAGTGTCAGAAAGCCTACTTTACAATCCTATCCTTAAATAGATAATAATTCAATTGGACAAATATTAGCTCCCATTTACTAAGTGGTCACTATGTGCCAGGCTCTGACTTTGCATTTTGCATTGTTCCCCCCAAAACCCTCACCATAACCCTATGATTTGAGAGGCACAATTATCACTCTTCTCAGATGAGGAAACCGAGGCACAGGGCAGACACACAGCTTCTCAGCAAGTGGCAGACATGGAATTTGAACATGCCATCTGACTAATGCCAAGTCTATGCTTTTAAATAATACACTATATACTCTCCCTCCAGTCCCTGGCTGAACCTTCCAAAAGGAACAAGTTTTAAATCACATGGAATTTCACTTTATTAAGCACCTATGAAAGTGAGTAAAAAAGTTTCTGAGAAACTGGTTTGAATCTATTAACAAGGAAAAGGTGAAATGAAATGCCATCAGCATTATTGTACCCAACTCGTGAGTTTCACCAGAAGTTAGGTGGAACAGATCAAACCACATTATCCCCAAATAAATAAATGAAGTAATAGCTTTCAGCCCCAACGTATTTCAACATTAATAAAACGTGATGTGATCATGCAGCCTTTCAATCATTAAACCAATGTTCCTGAAACAGTACTCTGTGCTGGGCACTTTTGAACCTTGAAAGAGGATTTATTGCACACGTTTAACTGTTAGATGTGTTGTATGTTTCAAGAAGAACATTGAAGGCACTTTGTCCTTCTGAACAGACCTGGTAATTAGCTACCAGGAATGAGGTTAAAGAGGAACTTGGGTTTGTAATAAAAGCTCGATTGTTTCTCCATCAATATTACTATAATTTGAGTAATTCTTATCACTTTTCTAATGTGAAAATTAAATGTTGGCTAAGCCTAAGAATTTCAAGTGTTTAAAAAAAATAAAATCAAGATGGAGCAATTCAAGCATGCTATCAGAATGAGACCACACATCCTGCATGTGTTTGTACTCTAGCTGTGGGAGGCAGAATAACGATACACACCCACTCATGTCCTCATCCTAGTCCCTGGAACCTGGGAAAATA
>RCUC01136220.1:0-52089 GCA_003697995.1 Taxidea taxus jeffersonii
TGGTCAGTAACTTGACATGCATGTGGGGGAAGGTACCAGCTCAAAATGGAGGGGTTTGGGAGATGCTGGGGACACATAAAAATAAATTTTCTGGGATATCTGGGTGGCTCAGTCAGTTAAATATTTGCATTTGGCTCAGGTCATGATCCCAAGGTCCTGGGATCGAGTCCTGCATCAGGCTCCTTACTCACTGGGGAGCCTGGTTCTCCCTCTGCTTGTGCTCTCTTTCTCTCTCTTTGACAAATAAAATCTTTACAAAAGTAAGTAATAAAATAAATTTTCCTTTTTTTGCCTAGGATCTGTTACAGTATTATAGATTCTGTTTTTGTCTAGACTTCTCCCCAAACACTGCATCTCTCCTGTAATGGAAGATCTACTCGTTCTCAAAACCCAGCGGCCACAGAGGCCTCTAGACATCAGACCTGAGAGCAGCACTCTTTCCCTTCTCTGTCCTCCATTGCTGTTCTCCTACGGCACTTTTATGGTGGGGATTTAAGTTGGCCAAGGTTTTTGTTCCTTCTATATAAGGTTTTGTTCACAGACCAAAAATGCTGTTCTTGTATAGTTTTTCTCTTGGACATAATGACCTTTGGAAAGAATATATTAAAGCCATGTCTTAAATCTGCTTAATGTATATTACAGTGCTTTAATAAGACAGTACTAGAAGAGGATACAGTGTGACACAGAACTTTTACCCTACCTTTCTTCCTTCTGCGTTTTAGCTCTCTAAACCACCTCTTCCTGCAGTTGTGATTTAATGTATTCTCAGAGATTGATAGCTGCCGGTAGTCTTCTGCTCTTGACTGCCCATGTTTAAGGAAAACTGATATAATTAATAAGATGAGCCTGCTGTGTGTATGTATGTATGTATAGCCATATATTTACAGTGAACTTCGGAGATATGCTAATTTTGCCAGCATTTTATTAGAACAGAATGTTATTTTCACTTTTTTAAATAGTTGAACAGTCAGGTACAGTGTAATTCTCTAGATTTTTCAGAGTAGATTTGGAGAAGGAATGTAGTCAGCTGCTAATGATATTTCAACACTAATTCCTTACGCTAGGATCTGATATTTTACCATTTTTATATTGACTGCTATTGAAAAATCACAATTCACTTCAATGTTTGTTGAGTGCCTCTTCTACTCCATTCACTTCCACTACATGGTGGAAGTATAAAAATGAATAGGACACATTGTCTACTTACGGACCTGTCTGTAATGTTCATAGGTCTTGGTTGTGTTACCTTGTTGGCTTGTTCTTAGAAATCATCAGCCAACTTGGAAGCAAACTGTTTGACCCTGTGAGTCAACCCATGCTGATAATCTACCAATGTGATACAGCTAGAATTTGATTTTTCTATCAAAAACATAAGCAAACATGTTCAGAACATGAAGTAATAGAGGCTTACTCCTGTCTTTACCCTTAGCAGAATGTAAGTTCTAAGAAGATAGAAATTGTTCTCTTGTTTACTGCTGTGCCTCCATTGCCTAGAACAGTGGCACACAGTAGGTACTCAGTAGCTATTTGTTGAATGGCTCCTTGTCTTTCAACTTTTAACTCAGATGTGTGCGTATAATGCTCTGGCTACCTGTTCCTGTATGGATACATTTACCTTATCTCCCAGTGTCCTGAATTTAGTTACATGGCCATACTTACCTGCAGGGTAGGACACTGAGGTTTATTCTGGGAAGCTTTGTGTCCTGTTAAAAAACAGAGGTCTTACTAATAAGGAAGAAGTGGAGAAAAAGAGACTTGATAATTACTGGCAGTCTCTTCCATAATCTAACCAGTGTTATCTATCAGATGTACCTTTGAGCTAAGAGGTGTCGTGGCTTGGCATGGAGCAGGCTACAGCTAGCGATGGCCACAAGGCAGTGTGTAAAGTCAAAAAGGTACCAGAGAAGGATTCACATGCTTCCCTGAGATGGTAGAAGACCAGTAAATAATTTTATTTGAACAATGGCATGGTATTAAAGGAATGAGCTTTCAAAGTGCTGAGAGAGCTCTTTAATCTGTCATTGGTAATATTGCTGGCTGCTTCGGGGATGGTTTGCAGTTTTTTTTTTTTTTTTTAAGATTTTATTTATTTATTTATCAGAGAGAGTGAGCACAGGCAGACAGAATGACGGGCAGAGGCAGAGGCAGAGGGAGAAGCAGGCTCCCCACTGAGCAAGGAGCCCGATGCGGGACTCCATCCCAGGACACTGGGATCATGACCTGAGCCGAAGGCAGCTGCTTAACCAACTGAGCCACCCAGGCGTCCCTGGTTTGCAGTTTTTAAACTCTTCAGCTATATTGCTAAGAGTCCTAGTAATGAGAAATGAGGCTTAGACATTAGAAGTTTAAGAACATGGTTTTATTTACTTTGTAGAAACTGCTGTATACTTTTATCTTAATTTCCATGTAGAGTCTGATAACTCCCCAACGAACATCCAGACTTTTCTCCTGAGTTCAGGCCTTGTCTCTCTGGCTGCCCTCTGGATAGCTCACAAACACTCTTTGCTCAACCAGAGTTCTCTTCCCCTACATTGAAGGCATTCCAAAATGTTTGAATTAAATTGAATAGTAAAAATAAAAATTCCTGATGAGGGGTGCCTGCATAGCTCAGTTGGTTGAGCATCTGCCTTTGGCTTAGCTCATGATCCTGGAGTCCCCAGGATGGAGACCAACGTTGGCCTCCCTGCTCGGTGGGGTGTCTGCTTCTCTCTCTCACCCCACTCGTGCATTCTCTCTCACTCTCTCTCTCTCAAATAAATAAAATATTTTGTAATTTAAAAAAAGTCCTGATGAGTGGAACCAGGAAATAGTTCATCTTTTTGTCCTAAGTTTGAAAACAATCATGAAAGTAATATATGCTTATTGTTAAATGATTAAAATGACCTAAAATAAAATTTAAGAAGGGAAAATTCTTCCTTTCTCCCCCTTCTCCCAGATCTCATTCTCCAGAGTTATCTTTACTGGCTATTTTGATAGTAGGTATCTTTCCAAACTTTTTGTGTAACATATATGCTATTTTCCTTCTAAAAATAAGATCATATTGTAGATTGTTTGCAACTCCCCATTTGCTTAATAGTACATCTTGGACATCTTCCCATCTTTTCATGTCATTATTAGAAAGTTATTTTATGTGGAATGGCTAAGGCCTTACCTGTTCTATATTAATATTTCCGGAGTAGCTTTCTTAACTCTAAGGAAAAAAAATGATAAAAAAGGCATGTAATATTCACATCATTTGTAGTCCAGTGCTGTAAAATGATTGCACACACCAAAATCTACAAAGAGCTGGGGACCATGGCTGGTTGCTGCGTGTAATTACAATATAGCACATTGTCACATGTATTATCCCCCTGTGGTATCATTTTTTAAAAGATTTTATTTATTTGTTTGACAGAGATCACAAGTAGGCAGAGAGAAAGAGAAAGGGGGAAGCAGGCTCCCTGCTGAGCAGAGAGTCTGATGTGGGGCTCTGTCCCAGGACTCTGAAATCATGACCTGAGCCGAAGGCAGAGGCTGAACCCATTGAGCCACCCAGGTGCCCCCCCCCCCCGTGATATCATCAACTGACTTTTATTTATTTACTTTTTTTTAATAGCCCAGCAGATCAAGTCATCATTGGGCACTGTGCACCATAACAATACATTTCATTTATTACAATAGTATTCTTTTTCAGTGAATGAGCATTTTTAAAATCTTATTTCAGCTGTTTGGATGTTTTTGGTATTTAGACTCTTAATGATTCTTTACTGTCTAGATTTCTCATCCTGTTCAAAGACTGTATTTTTGTGGTATGAATTTGCCAGATTTTATTTAAATACTCCCACGACCATTCTATTGAGGAAAAACTTTGCATACTTTTATTTAGCCCTATGGTAAACTTAGTGGTAACTTAAGCAGTCTGTAAGTGTTTGATGAACAAATCCATGCTTGAGTCTTTCCCCTATGTATTTAAATCTTTCTTGTCCTTTCTCCTTTTTAAGCCTTTGCTTTCTCTTTCCCTTTTATGTAAAGCATTTCACCTTTTCCCTTGGTAAGCCTAGTGCAAGTATCACATGGCTCACCTGTCACTTTTGCATCTTTATACATTCCCCTTCTACTTAACTTGTAACTCATAATATGCTGTCTTCTCTCATTTCAGTTTCTTAACCTCTCAGCCTTTGCCTCTGCCCAGTGCCTATGGGAGATCCTAGGGGATGTACATAATCAGCAATTCCCCTACACAAAATGAAAAAAAATTTTTAGCTGAATACTTATTCATAGATGTCCCATTTTATTCTAAGTAGAATCCCTGGATATTTGAGAAGTAATTGTATCCACAAAATAAAGACATGTAAGAAAACTGTGCAATCAGATATTAAGAGTATATGAAAATCAAAAACCTTGCTTTAAAAGATCCTTTGAACAGAGTAAATGAAATAATGGACATAGCTGATAATCAAATGGTGATCTAGAAATTCCATCAAAGAAAATCTCTTAGAATATACAGCAAAAAGCCAATGATGGAATCTAAGAGAAAAGCCCAATGTTTCTTAACTTTTTGTACACAGTAGAATCATCTGAGATACTTTTTAAAAACACTGATGTGGAAAGGCAAGATGGTGGAGGAGTAGCAGACTGAAATGACATCAGATTGCAGGAGTTCAACTAGATAGGTATTAAACCATTCCAAACACCTACAAACTCAGCAGGAAATAGAAGAGAAGAGCAGCAATTGTAGGTACAGAAAATTGATCACGTTGTGAAAGGTAGGACGTGTGGAGAAGTGAATCCGAAGCAACAGGAAGATAGACCGTGGGGAGAGGGGCCTGCTCCCGGCAAGTGGGGGAGCAACAGAGCACAAAATCGGAACTTTTAGAAGTCTGCTCCACTGAGGGACATCACTCCAGAGGCTAAGCGGGCTGGAGCCCTTGCAGGGACAGTGTGGTCTCAGGTCCCGTGGGATCACAGAAGGATCAGGAGTGTCTGAGCTTAGCAGAGCTCCCAGGTATGGGAGCTGAGAAGCTGACTACAGATATGGAGCTGAGGACTGAGCTCTCAGCTTGGGATTACCTTAAACTGTGATCCGTGGCACAGTCTGTCAGCTGCTCTTTGAGCAGGGACCCCACAAGTGGTAGATCTGGGGAGACGCACCTTCCTTCTCTGGGGGCAGGAATCTGCTGGGTTTGGAGACTCCAAAAGGGCCATGCGTCAGACACAAATGCTTAGTCACAGGCTGGATGAGCTCAGAGCATGGCTGGAGAGGGAGATGAGAGGGATTGACTACTTTTCTCTGAGGGTGTACTGAGGAGTAGGGCCCCGAGCTCTCGGCTGCTCCAGGGCAGAGATTGGGAGGCCACCATCTTCATTCCCGTCCTCTAGAGCTCTGTGGAAAGCAGTCAGGGAAAAAAAGCTCCAAGAGCAAACATCAGCAGATTACCTAGCCTGGCCCCTAGCAAGGGTGGTACAGTTCTGTCTCAGGCAAAGAAATTTGAGAATCAGTGCAACAGACCCCTCCCCAAGAAGATCAGCAAGAACATCCAACCAAGACCAAGCTCACTGATCAAGGAGAACAACGGAACTCCAGAGCTAGGGGAAAGCAACACATAGAATTCATGGCTTTTCCCCCATGATCCTTTAGTCTTGCAAAATTAAAGTTTTTAAATTTTTTTCCCTTACTTTTAATTTTTTAAAATTTTATTTGTTTATTTGACAGAGAGAGAGCAAGCACAAGCAGGCAGAGTAGCAGGCAGAGGGAGAAGGGAAGGGAGAAGCAGACTCCCTGCTGAGTAAGGAGCCTGACATGGGGCTCAATCCCAGGACCCTGGGATCATGACCTGAGCCAAAGGCAGTTGCTTAACCAACTGAGCCACCCAGGCACCCCTCTAATTCTATTTCTTTAACTTTACCTCTTTCCTCTTTTAACATTTTTTTAACTAGTTTATATTAACAGTACCTTTCTAAAAAAAAATCTTTTTAAACCTTCATTGTTATAGTCATATTTTATCCCTTCATTCTATTTAACCTTATTTTTTATATACATATAGGGGTTTTTTTTCCTAAAAACATTTTAGATACAATTCCTTACAGTAAATCAAAATATATCCTAATCCAGCACATGGCTTTGTTTTTGTCTCCAGCCTGACCACATTCCCCCCTGTTTTCTTTTTTCAAATGAACTTATCAATTCATTTTTTAGAATTTAAAAAAATTTACATCTTGACAGTCATATTCTATCCCTTCATCTTGTTTACCCTTATTTTTGTATATGTATGTTTTTCTTTCTTTAAAATTTTGGGAGGTTGTTTATTTTTTCTTTTTTTATAATTTTTAATTTAAATTTAATTTAATTTAATTTTTTTAAAGATTTTATTTATTTATTTGACAGAGAAAGAGAGAGAGATCACAAGCAGGCAGGCAGAGAGAGAGGAGGAAGCAGGCTCCCTGCCAAGCAGAGAGCCTGATGCGGGGCTCGATCCCAGGACCCTGAGATCATGACCTGAGCCGAAGGCAGAGGCTTTAACCCACTGAGCCACCCAGGCGCCCCTAATTTTTAATTTTTTATTAACATATAATGTATTATTAGCCCCAGGGGTACAGGTCTATGAATCGCGAGGTTTACACACTTCACAGCACTCACCATAGCACATACCTTCCCCAATATCCATAACCCCACCACCCTCTCCCAACCTCCCTCCCTCTTGCAACCCCAGTTTGTTTTGTGAGATTAAGAGTCTCTTATGGTTTGTCTCCCTCCCGATCCCATCTTGTTTCATTTATTCTTTTCCTATCCCCCAAACCCCCCACATTGCCTCTCCACTTCCTCATATCAGGGAGATCATATGATAATTGTCTTTCTCTAATTGACTAATTTCACTAAGCATAATACCCTCTAGTTCCATCCACATCATTGCAAATGGCAAGATTGCATTCCTTTTCATGGCTGCATAGTATTCCATTGTATATATATACCACCTCTTCTTTATCCATTCATCTGTTGATGGACATGTAGGCTCTTTTGATAGTTTGGCTGTTGTGGACATTGCTGCTATAAACATTCAGGTGCATGTGCCCTTTTGGATCACTACATTTGTATCTTTAAGATAAATACCCAGCAGTGCAATTGGTGGGTCGTCGGGTAGCTCTATTTTCAACTTTTTGAGGAACTACCATGCTGTTTTCCAGAGTGGTTCCACCAGCTTGCATTCCCACCAACAGTGTAGGAGGGTTCCCCTTTCTGGGAGGTTGTTTCTTCTGAGACCAAAATACACCTAAAATCAAGTGGGTGACTCTGTTCTATTCATCAGTCTAAAATAAATATAAATATAAGTATAAATATAAGTATATATATATATATATATATACAAACAATTTTTTTTCTTTTCTCCCCCCTTTCTTCTCCCCCCGGTTTTGGATCTCTTCTGATTTGGTCAGCATACATTTTTCTGGGGTCTTTGCCACCCTTTGAGTATTTTATTCTCTCATTCATATATTCTTATCTGGATAAAGTGACAAAACAGAAAAACTCACCACACACACACAAAAAAGAACAAGAGGCAGTACTGACGGCTAGGAACCTAATCAATATGGACATTGGTAATATGTCAGAACCAGAGTTTGGAATGACAATTCTCAAGGTGCTAAGTGGGCTTGAAAAAGGCATGGAAGATATTAGAGAAACCCTTTCTGGAGAAATAAAATGCCTTTCTAGAGAAATAATAGAACTAAAATCTAACCAAGTTGAAATTTAAAAAAGCTATTAATGAGGTGCAATAAAAAATGGAGGCTCTTACTGCTAGGATAAATGAGGCATTAGAGAGAATTAGTGATATAGAAGACCAAATGACAGAGAATAAAGAAGCTGAGCAAAAGAGAGACAACTACTGGACCATGAGGGGAGAATTCAAGGGATAAGTGATACCATAAGAGAAAACAGTATTGGAATAATTGGGATTCCAGAAGAAGAAAGAGAGAGAGAGGGGGGCAGAAGGTATATTGGAGCAAATTATAGTAGAGAATTTCCCTAATAAGGGAAAAAGCATCAAAATCTAGGCACAGAGAACCCCCTCAAAATCAATAAAAATAGGTCCACACCCTGTCTTCTGATAATAAAACTTACAAGTCTCAGTGACAAAGAGAAAATCCGGAAAGCAGTTCGGGACAAGAAGTCTGTAACATACAATGGTAGAATATTAGATTGGCAGCATACTTATCCTCAGAGACCTGGCAGGCCAGAAAGAACTGGCATGATATATTTAGAGCACTAAATGAGAGAAATAGGCAGCGAAGAATACTATACTCAGCTAGGCTATTGAAAATAGAAGGAGAGATAAAAAGCATCCAGGAGGGGCGCCTGGGTGGCTCAGTGGATTAAAGCCTCTGCCTTTAGCTTGGGTCATAATCTTGGGGTCCTGGGATTGAGCCCTGCATTGGGCTTTCTGCTTGGTAGAGAGCTGGTTTCCTCTTCTCTTTTTGCCTGCCTCTCTGCTTACTTGTGATCTCTGTCAAATAAATAAATACAAATCTTATTAAATCTATTAAAACTATAAAAAAAACTTCCAGGACAAACAAAAATTAAAAGAATTTGCAAACACCAGACCAGCTATGCAGGAAATATTGAAAGGGGTCCTCTAAGCAAAGAGAGAGCCTTAAAACAGTAGATCAGAAAGGAACAGAGACAATATACAGTAATAGTCACCTTACGGGCAGTACAGTGGCACTAAATTCAAATCTTTCAATAGTTACCCTGAATGTAAATGGGCTAAATGCCCCAATCAAAAGACACAGAGTATCACAATGGATAAAAAACCAAATCCATCAATATGCTGTCTACAAGAAACTCGTTTTAGACCCAAAAAACACCTCCAGATTTAAGGTGAAGGGGTGGAAAACCATTTACCATGCTAATGGACATCAAAGGAAAGCTGGGGTGACAATCCTTATATCAGATCAACTAGATTTTAAGCCAAAGACTATAATAAGAGATGAGGAAGGACACTATATCATACTCAAAGGGTCTGTCCAACAAGAAGATCTAACAATTTTAAATATCTATGCCCCTAACATGGGAGCAGCCAACTATATAAACCAATTAATAACAAAATCAAAGAAACACATTGACAAGAATACAATAATAGTAGGAGACTTTAACACACCCCTCACTGAAATGGACAGATCATCCAAGCAAAAGATCAACAAGGAAATAAAGGTCTTAAATGACACACTGGACCAGATGGACATCACAGATATATTCAGAACATTCCATCCCAAAGCAACAGAATACACATTCTTCTCTAGTGCCCATGGAACATTCTCCAGAATAGATCACATCCTGGGTCATAAATCAGGTCTCAACAGGTATCAAAAGATTGGGATCATTCCCTGCATATTTTTCAGACCACAATGCTCTGAAGCTAGAACTCAATCACAAGAGGAAATTTGGAAAGAGCACAAATACATGGAGACTCAACAGCATCCTTCTAAAGAATGAATGGGTCAACCAGGAAATTAAAGAAGAATTGAAAAAAACCATGGAAACAAATGATAATGAAAACACAACGGTCTAAAATCTGTGGGACACAGCAAAGGCAGTCCTGAGTGGAAAATATATAGCGATACAAGCCTATCTCAAGAAACAGGAAAGGTCTCAAATACACAACCTAACCCTACACCTAAAGGAGTTCGAGAAAGAACAACAAAGAAAGCCTAAATCCAGCAGGAGAAGAGAAATAATAAAGATCAAAGCAGAAATCAATGAAATAGAAACCAAAAAAACAATAGTACAAATCAATGAAACTAGGAGCTGGTTCTTTGAAAGAATTAATAAGATTGATAAGCCCCTGGCCAGACTTATCAGAAAGAAAAGAGAAAGGACCCAAATAAATAAAATCATGAATGAAAGAGGGGAGATCACAACCAACACCAAAGAAATACAAACAATCATAAGAACATGTTATGAGCAACTCTATGCCAACAAATTTGGCAATCTGGAAGAAATGGATGCTTTCCTAGAGACATATAAACTGCCAAAACTGAACCAGGAAGAAATAGAAAACCTGAATAGGCCCATAACCAGTAAGGACATTGAAACAGACATCAAAAATCTCCAAACAAACAAAAGCTCAGGGCCAGATGGCTTCCCAGGGGAATTCTACCAAACATTTAAAGAAGAATTAATTCCTATTCTCCTGAAACTGTCCCAAAAAATAGAAATGGAAGGAAAACTTCCAAACTCATTTTATGAGGCCAGCATCACCTTGATCCCCAAACCAGACAAGGATCCCATCAAAAAAGAGAATTACAGACCAATATCCTTGATGAACACAGATGCGAAAATTCTTACCAAAATACTAGCCAATAGGATCCAACAGTACATTAAAAAAATTATTCACCATGACCATGTGGGATTTATTCCTGGGCTGCAAGGTTGGTTCAACAACTACAAATCAATCAATATGGTAAAATACATTAGTAAAAGAAAGAACAGGAACCATATGATACTCTCAATAGATGCTGAAAAATCATTTGACAAAGTACAGCATCCTTTCCTGGTCAAAACTCTTCAAAGTGTAGGGATTGAGGGTACATACCTCAATATCATCAAAGCCATCTGTGAAAAATCCACAGTGAATATCATTCTCAATGGGGGAAAACAGAGCTTTCCCTTAAGGTCAGGAACATGGCAGGGTTGTCCACTCTCACCACTGCTATTCAACATAGTACAAGAAGTCCTAGCCTCAGCAGTCAGACAACAAGAAGAAATAAAGGCATCTGAATTGGCAAAGAAGAAGTCAAACTCTCACTCTTTGCAGATGTTATGATACTTTATGTGGAAAACCCAAAGACTCCACTCCCAAACTGCTAGAACTCATACAGGAATTTATTAAAGTGTCAGGACATAAAATCAATGCACAGAAATCAGTTGCATTTCTGTACACCAACAGCAAGACAGAAGAAAGAGAAGTTAAGGAGTCGATCCCATTTACAATTGCACCCAAAACCATAAGATACTTAGGAATACACCTAACCAAAGAGGCAAAGAATCTATACTCAGAAAACAATAAAGTACTCATGATTGAAGTTGAGGAAGAACCAAGGAAATGAAAAAACGTTCCATGCTCATGGATTGGAAGAACAAATATTGTGAAAATGTCTGTGCTACCTAAAGCAATCTATACATTTAATGCGATCCCTATCAAAATACCATCAATTTTTTTCAAAGAAATGGAACAAATAATCCTAAAATTTATATGAAACCAGAAAAGATCCCGAATAGCCAGAGGAATGTTGAAAAAGAAAGCCAAAGTAGGTGACATCACAATTTCAGACTTCAAGCTCTATTACAAAGCTGTCATCATCAAGGCAGTATGGTACTGGCACAAAAACAGACACATAGATCAATGGAACAGAATAGAGAGCCTGGAAATGGACTCTCAACTCTGTGGTCAATTAATCTTTGACAGATCTGGAAAGAATGCCAATGGAGAAAAGACAGTCTCTTCAACAAGTGGTGTTGGGAAAATTGGACAGCCACATGCAGAAGAATGAAACTGGACCATTTCTTTACACCACAGACAAAAATAGACTAAAAATGGCTGAAAGAGCTCAATGTGAGACAGGGATCCATCAAAATCCTTAAGGAGAACACAGGCAGCATCCTCTTCGACCTCAGCTGCAGCAACTTCTTCCTAGAAATATCGCCAAATGCAAGGGAAGCAGGGGCAAAAATGAACTATTGGGACTTCATCAAGATCAAAAGCTTTTGCACAGCAAAGGAAACAGTTAACAAAACCAAAAGTCAACTGACAGAATGGTAGAAGACACTTGCAAATGACATATCAGATAAAGGGCTAGTATCCAAAATCTATAAAGAACTTATCAAACTCAACACCCAAAGAACAAATAATCCAATCAAGAAATGGGCAGAGGGCGTGAACAGACATTTCTGCAAAGAAGACATCCAGATGGCCAACAGACACATTAAAAAGTACTCCACATCACTTGGCATCAGGGAAATACAAATCAAAACCACAATGAGATACCACCTCACACCAGTCAGAATGGCTAAAATTAATAAGTCGGGAAATAACAGATGTTGGCAAGGATGTGGAGAAAGGAGAACCCTTCTACACTGTTGGTGGGAATGCAAGCAGGTGCAGCCACTCTGGAAAACAATATGGAGGTTCCTCAAAAAGTTGAACATAACACTACCCTATGATCTAGCAATTGTACTACTGGGTATTTACCCCAAAGATACAAATGTAGTGATCTGAAGGGGCATGTGCACCCAAATGTTTATAGCAACAATGTCCACAATAGACAAACTATGGAAAGAACCTAGATGTCCATGAACAGATGAATGGATAAAGAAGATGTGATATATATATATATACACACACACACATACATATACAATGGAATACTATGCAACCATGAAAGGGGATGAAATCTTGCCATTTTCAACAATTTGGATGGAACTAGAGGGTATTATGCTTAGTGAAATAAGTCAATCAGAGAAAGGCAATTATATGATCTCCCTGATAGTTGGAATTTGAGAGGCAGGGTTGGCGGTTTGGTGGGTAGGGAAGGAAAGAATGAAACTTGATGGAATCGGGAGGGAGAGAAATCATAAGAGACAATCTCACAAAACGAATTGAGAGTTGCTGTGGCGAGGGGGGATGTGGAGAGGGTGGTTGGATTATGGACACTGGGGAGGGTACGTACTATGAAGTGTGTAAGCCTGACGATTCACAGACCTATACCCCTAGGGCAAATAATATATTATATGCTAATAAAAATAGTTAATAACAAATAAAATAAAAACACTAATGGCCTTAGGGCACCTGGGTACCTCAGTCAGTTGTGCGTCATCCAGCTCTTCGTTTCTGCTCAGGTCATGATCTCAGGGTCATGAGATAGAGCCCTGAGTTAGGCTCCATGCTCAGCATGGTGTCTGCTTGATATTCTCTCCCTCTCCTTTTGCCCCTCCCGCTCCTATGTATGTGTGCTTTGTCTGTTAAACAAATAAATCTCAAACCAAAAAATCCCACTGAGGCCTTGGGCCCACCACAGACCAATTAAATGCATATTCTCTGCAAGTGGGGTGCTGGCATCAGTGGCTTTTTAAAGCTTCCTAGGTGATTCTTATGTTTATCCTATGTTTAGAAATATGCTTAAGAGATTTGAAGGATAAAACCAAGATGTGTACAGTCTGTCTAGTACGACTTTGAAGTAGAGGACAGACACTGAAGGAAATGAAACAATAGTAGGAACTTCCCCGAGATCCCCAAAGACTCATCTTAAGCAATTAAAGACCAGGATATCAAGGCTTCTGTGGGAATTAAGGAAAGAAGACAAATACCACAATATATCCTGTGGTAAGTCTGAACGCCAGGAATAAAGAAAATCCTTATGCCCTCTATAAAGAAGGGGAGCCACCTTGTACACTAGGGAGAGAAGGAAACCTACCCAACCTAACTGACCCAAACATGGCTTCCGCTTTCTTCCCTAGACATGGTTCTCTGCTTAATTTCTCTTGTCCACTCCTGCTTTTGGTAATGCTGATCCAAAGCTCCCTTGGGAAGAGCTGTTCTTGCAGTTGCTGTTTAAAAGCCAGTTTGTGCTTCTTTGTCCTCTCCTTCAGTCTGACTTCTAATTCAGTGACACACCTTTTCTTGTTTTCCAGCTCAGAGCTTTATTGATTTTTCTATAATTCCAGGGCCCTCTTGGAGAAAGTTGATAATTTAGTACTGTCTTTCAACCTTTGGAATTCGGATGGTCTAATATTTTCTAGATTTTTTTTGTTTTAATACTAATATAATATTTGAGAAGAGCAATTCATCGAAGTAGTCAGTGACAGAGTAATTATAAATTTGGGGGCACCTGGGTGGCTCAGTCATTAAGCATCTACTTTCGGCTCAGGTCATGATCCCAGGGTCCTGAGATTGAGCCCGGAATCAGGTTCCCTGCTCAGCGGGAAGCCTGCTTCTCCCTCTCTCACTCCCCTTGCTTGTGTTCTTTCTCTTGCTGTCTCTCTCTGTTAAATAAAAAATAAAAATCTTTTAAAAAGTTATAAATTTGGGGGGCACCTGGGCAGCTCAGTGGGTTAAGGCCTCTGCCTTCAGCTCAGGTCATGATCCCGGGGTCCTGGAATCGAGCCCCACATCGGGCTCTCTGCTCAGCGGCGAGCCTGCTTCTTCCTCTCTCTGCTGCATCTCTGCCTTCTTGTGATCTCTGTTAAGTGAAGAAATAAAATCTTAAAAAAAAAATTATAAATTTTGTCTGTTAACTTTGCTTTCTTCAGTAACTACTTGAACTGAGAAAAGCAAGTGTAGCAAAGCATTGGATGTATCTAAGAGATGGAATAAAGGAGGAAGTAGTTTGTAGCTATAAAGTGGTAGTTCCATTGAGGATTCTCTTTCCTCTCCTGTCTTCTTGACTGGATATCTGAGCCTTAGGTCCCTGAAGAGTTGATGCAGTGGTCTCTGCTGGAGGCCGGGCTCAGGACTATCGATGTACACTGAGGATGTACACTGGAAATGAGCAAGGCATCTTCAGTTAAGGGGAAAATAGGAGGATTAAAGAGAGAAGTTAAGTCTGGCTGACTGTTCTGTTGATTTCTGTCTTGCTCTGGCTTCAGACTTCTTTCTTTTTTTTTTTTTTTTTAAGATTTTATTTATTGTTAGAGCAAGCACAGGCAGAGAGAGTGTCAGGCAGAGGCAGAGGCAGAGGGAGAGGGAGAAGCAGCTCCCTGCTGAGCAAGGAGCCCGATGTGGGACTCCATCCCAGGACGCTGGGATCATGACCTGAGCCGAAGGCAGCTGCTTAACCAACTGAGCCACCCAGGCGTCCCTCTTTTTTTTTTTTTTTTTTAAATTTTATTTATTTATTAGAAAAAGTACATGAGTGGGGGGGGAAGGGCAGAGGGAAAGGGAGAAGCAGGCTCCCCGCTGAGCAGGGAGCCCCACATCGGGCCTCCATCCCAGGACTCTGAGATCATCCAGGACTCCAAGATCATGACCAGAGCTGAAGGCAGATGCTTAACTTACTGAGCCACCCAGGCCTCTCTTTTTTCTCTTTTCAATTTTGCTTAAATATACATAACATGAAATTTACAGTTTTTACCGGTATTAAATGTACAGTGCAGTGACAATAAGTACATTCACACTGTTGTGCTATTATTACCACTTTTGTTCTCCAGAACGTTTTCACCTTCCTAAACAGAAAATCTGTACCCATTAAACAGCAGTCCATGCCCCCTTCCTCCAGCCCCTATTAACCTCTATTTTACTTTCCTTTGTCTATGAATTTGCCTATTCTAGGTACCTCTTTAGAAGTAGAGTCGTGTAGGGGTGCCTGGGTGGCTCAGTGGGTTGAGCCGCTGCCTTCGGCTTGGGTCGTGATCTCAGGTCCTGGGATCGAGCTCCGCATCGGGCTCTCTGCTCGGCGGGGAGCCTGCTTCCCCCCCCCCTCTCTGCCTGCCTCTCTGCCTACTTGTGATCTTTTTTTTTAAAAAAAAAAAAAAATTAAAAAAAAAAAAAAAAGAAGTAGAGTCCTGTAATATTTGCTGTTTTGTGTCTGGTTTATTCACTTAGCATAATGTTTTTAAGGTTTGTCCATGTTGTAGCATGGGTCAGCATTTTATTTTTATGGCTGGATAGTTTAATCATACATATAAGCACCATAGATATATAAGGCACCATATTTTGTTTATGGACACTTGGATTGTTTCCACCATTAATTTAGGCTACTGTGAATAGTGCTGCTATGGAGATTGTTGTGCAGGTCTCTGCTTTCAGTCATTTTGAGTGTATATCCAGGAGTGGAATAGCTGGATCATAATGGTAATTCTGTGTGAAACATTTTGATAAGCCACAGAGGGTGTGCCATTTTATATTCCCACCAGCAATGCATGAGGGTTCCAGTTTCTTTACAGTCTCCCCAGACATTTGCCATTTGCCATTTTTTGAAAATAGCTATTCTAATGGGTGTGAAGGTATCTAAGGGGGAGCATAACATGTGATCCCAAAATATGCCACTTGGGCATGTGGACTATTTTGAGCTGAAGGCAAATCGAGGTCTAACAGATTGAGGTAGTTTGATTGATTGATTCAGTCATACATGCATACATACCTACCTTTCCCTTCACTGCCTAAAAGAATTTACATGGAGGGCCTGTACCAGGATGAGAGCTAATACCAGAGATAACTTTTTATATAAAAAAAGACTTATCTGCATGGCTGGGCAAACATTTGTTTACCAAACATTTGTTCCTCCCATCATCCTGTGAATTGTCTTCCTCCCCTTTAAAGCCCCAGACCCCTACTCCCTTCTCCTTAGCTCAGGATGGCTCATAACACTCAGTTGCTTGTGTGTCTGGGAACTTCATATCTTTGAGTTTACCATAGGTTCAAAATTTGGGGTTTTTTTTCTTGTTAACCTATCTTATGTCAACTTAATTATTAGACCAGCGAAAGAACCTAGAAGGGAAGAAGGGGAAAGTTTTCCCCCTTACATATTTCATTGTGATTTTGATTTGCATTTCCCTAAAAACTAATGATGTTGAGCATCTTTTCATGTGTTTATTGACCATTTGTACATCTATTCACAGGTTCCTTTTTTGAAGGAGAAAAAAATGTATGGGCATGTGTGGGAATATCATTCATCATCTTCCCATTCCCCACACTAGTGTGGAGGAAGGAGTTTCCCCCCTTGGACAGTTCAGAACAGTGAACTGTGAAGGAAGTGAAGGAAGGAAGAAGGGGAAAACAGATGGCTAAACACAGTGTGCAGCTTCATATAGATGTGTAGTCTGTTCTCATATGTGATCTTGTTTCCTCTGCTTGCATATTTATCCTTTTTGTATGTGTAACTTGTCTACAAATAGATAATTCCTCTTGACACTCCCATGTGTTAATGGACTTGAATGTTTTGACAGTCATGGGGTTGAAAGTCAATGAGGGCTTTCTGGTTCATCCTTAGATGGGTATACCTCTTTCCTTGTATGTTTTCTTTCTTTTGTGTTTTAGTTTTAAGAGGCTGAAAGCCATTATGGCCCAGGCATCTGTGGTACTTAGAAAGAATGCTACTGTTGTTTTTCTTTGCCATTAACAAAGATTCCAGTTCTGATACTCTTTTTTTGTCTTCTCTCTGAAAACTCCCCTATTAGTAGGATAATCTGATTCAAGTTATCTATATTTTAACAGAGAACAACACAGTGAATAATACACATGGAGAATTAGTGGATAATGCTTTAAAATGATTTCTCATTTGGGGGATCTGACAGTTTAGTTACGTTAACTGAATTTTTCAGTACAGTGCTGGTGAAATTTTAAGCGCATTCTCATTTTTCTGTTATGTCTCAGGTGTTTGCTGACTTGCACTTTGGAGAGTGCCTGCTTATCTGGCATGTCCATAACAGAACTGCTTGTTCCCTCTCTGATGTACTGGGTAGGAGTTTCCCCCCTTTGGACAGTTCAGAACAGTGAGCTTTATCATAGATTAATATCCATAGCTACATAGTGATTTTAAATCCAGAATAAACCTAGAGTAGGAGAAAGAAGAAAAGGCTCCCTTATGAAAAAAGTGAAACTTTCTCAGTGTGTCTTGCAGGTTTTCAGGAGTTGTCTCATCTTTATTGCCTTTTTTCATAAAAGACTAGGTCAAGAAAGAAGGTTTTTAAAAATTTGTTTTGTTTGCTTATAAAAATCTGTACCCCCAAGGACAAACTGAAATTGATGGGAGAAACTTGAAGAGTTCAGTTTGTTTCTTTATTGTTCCAGATTTATCTGCCTTTGAAAGTTAAAAGATGTTTCATTGTTTTTTATCTTGGTGTTTTAATTACTTGTGCTACCCCTTTTCATGTACTCCATACTACTCGGAACTATTGTCTGAGATTAAAATTACTTGCATCCCTTGAAGTGTTAGAACCAAATGTGAAGAGCAAATTCCTTTATCAAATGAGACTTGGAAAGTTAGCAAATCAACTTACAAGTTCTCTCTTGAATTTTAGCAAGCTCTTGTTTCCAAGAGGTAAGGTTAGAACCAAAAGAAATGTCTTTTTAAAGATTTATGTATTTGATAGAGCGATGTGAGCAAGTGGGAGTGGCCGGCGGAAGGGGTGGTGGGGGTGGGCAGGGATTCTCAAGCAAACTGCTGGCTGAGCACAGCCTCATGCAGGGCTTGATCTCATGACCCTGAGATTATGACCTGAGCTAAGATCAAGAGTCAGACACTTAACTGACTGAGCTGTTTTTTTATTGACAGTATTTTCATTTAAAAATGTAGTGGATCCCCAATTAATAAGAATTAAAAAGAAAGGCAATGCCTTCAGATGTGGGGTAGTCATGCTTTTTTAAAACTTTTACTTTTTGGTGATATTTGTGCTTGCGCACGCACACTCACACACATTCTTTCTCTCACATGATTTGAAATTTGAAAGTAAGTAGCAGACATCATGACACCTCACTCCTAAATAGTTCAGGATGTGTCTCCTAAGAATGAGGATATTATTCTACATAAGACCACAATACTGTATCACACTCTAGGAAATTAACATTATAAAGTAATAATCTAATGTACAGTCTTATTTTTTTAAGTCTTTCTAATTCTCCCCAAAATGTGCTTCTATAACACTTTCGTCCCCCTAATCTAGTATCTAGCCACAGATCACACATCACATTTGGTTGTTGTTTCTCTTTAGTCTTGTGTGTGTGTGTGTGTGTATTATATTAGTCACCATAAAACACATCATTAGTTGTTTTTTTTTTTAAGATTTTATTTATTTATTTGACAGGCAGAGATCACAAGTAGGCAGAGAGGCAGGCAGAAAGAGAGAGAGGGAAGCAGGCTCCCCATTGAGCAGAGAGCCCGATGAAGGGCTCTATCCCAGGACCCTGGGATCATGACCTGAGTTGAAGGCAGAAGCTTTAACCCACTGAGCCACCCAGGCGCCCCACATCATTAGTTTTTGATGCAGTGTTCCAAGATTCATTGTTTATGCACCACACCCAGTGCTCTATACAATATGTGCCCTCTGCAATACCCACCACCAGGCTCACCCATCCCCCTACCTCCCTCCCCTCTAAAACCCTCAGATTGTTTCTCAGAGGGTTCGTCTCCCCCTCCAATTTGCCCCAATTCACTTTTCCTTTCCTTCTCCTAATGGTTGTTGTATCTCTTTAGTCTCCTTTAAACTGAGACAGGCCCCCTATCTTTTTTTGAGTGAGGGATACGTTCATAACATTAACATTTTGAGGCGTCTAGTCCAGTGGTTTTATATGATATTCCAACTGATTTTGTATTTTTCTTCTTTTTTTTAAGACTTTATTTATTTATTTATTTGACAGAGGGAACACAAGGAGAAGGAGCGGGAGAGGGAGAAGCAGGCTTCCTGCTGAGCAGGGAGCCCAATGTGGGACTCTATCCCAGGGCCCTGGGATCATGACCTGAGCCGAAGGCAGCTGCTTAACGACTAAGCCATCCAGGCACCTTGTTTTTTCTTCTTGATTAGTTTCAGGTTAAATACTTTTGGTAGGAATACTATATGTGTTGTTCCCATTCCATCACATCACATCGCAATGTAGTTCCCATTCCATCCAGGAGGCACAGTGATCGCCATGTTTTATTTTTTGGTAATGCATCGTTTGGTCATGATGCAGGCTACTTGTGCTAAGGGGTATCTGTCAGATCATTGGAAAGTGCTTTTTCTTTATTTAGTAATCTGAAGGTTCATGCTTTGAGACTGTATGGCTGTCCTATTCCCTATAACCTTCCACCTGTTTCTTTTAATTTTCTCATTGATTTAATTCAAGATTTGCCAGGGGTCTATTGATGGATGTCAGTTTATCTCTGAAGGCCAGGACATTTTTTTTATGTCAATGTATTTTTCCAGGAGTAAGATTCATGACTCCCCAAATATTTAAAAGATCTTTTCCTCTCTGTTTTGGAGGTGAATTCTACAAGTCCCCATGCATTAGAGAAGTCTGTCATAAGTAGCTGGTTACTAGAAGCTGGGAACCAACCCTGTTCATGTAATTTTCCTAATTATCTAGCCTAGCATCACGTACAGCTGGCTACATAATTTCTGTTGTTGTTTGTTTGAGAATGCTTTGTTCTGGCCTCTCCCTTATCCCGAGCCAAGCATTTGGATCTTTTGTGTTTGGTATAAACTGTACTAGAAAATAAAGCAAAGGGGCTTAGCCCCTGGTCTTTGGTGTTCTCTTTGAAGATTTTTGGACACAGCAGAATTTGATTTGTGTCTTTGTTGACACTGAAGTAAATTTAGGTCAGTTGGAAATGAGTGAAAACACTGCAGTGTATTATTATTATATATTGACTTTAGGGAGCTTTATCCATTATTATTAGCCTAATAGGGAATAGCTGTAGCGTGATTAATTTTTTACTTTCCCTGCTCAACCAGGAGAGCAGTGTGGAATCAATCATGGCAGCAGCCAGCGAGGTGTGTTTTGTTGCATCTACTCATTGGCCCATTGGTTTGGTTTGCCTTGCATGAAAAAGTGTCATTTGGGTGACTGATAGTAAGAGCTAACATTGGAATGTATACTTCTAAAAATACACGTTATACCATTTAATCCAGAAGATCACTCTGTGAAAGTAGATGTTATTATTCCAATCACCCTGGTGGGGAGAAAGGCTTAGAGAAGTTAAAGATAGCCAACATCAAACAGCTTGTAAGGGGCTCGATCCCAGGACCTGAGCCACACTGACTAAGCCACCCATGCGCCCCTCAGGAATCTTTCAAATCTAGCAAATGTGTCTTCTTAGAAATATATGGTAGTACATCGAGGGAAGAGTTCAGGAAGCACAGAAAAGCGCAGACAACTTCCATGCATAGAGTCAAGATTGGCATGATGGAGGAAGAATTTGAGAGGGAGGAGTGTTTGGAAGGGAAGAAAAAGAGTGACCAAAAGCATGGAGATGGGAAAGCAGAAGGTTTGTTATGGCTGAGGAATTGCTCTGGTTTGACTAGAGCACGAACCGCATGAAATAAAATAAAAGAAAACAGTGGAAGCTAGACCTGTGAAAGCTAGGTTAGGGTCAGATTGTGAAGGGCTCAAATGCCATGCCAGAGAACCACTTCATTCTATATAGATATTTTGAGCAGATGAAAAATGTATCCCTAAAGAGGACCCAATAATAAGCATGACAAATGCTTACATTTTTAAGTTGTGATTCTGTACTAATCTCTTCACATACATTATCTCATTAACGCCTCACAGGAACTCCAGGAACAATGTACTCTCTCCCTTTTACGGATGTGAAATTGAGGCTCAGCCAGATTAGGTTTGCTGGTGTCAGACAGACACTGCTGGAGCTGAGACGTGGACTAGAGTCCCTCAGCTTCTAACACCTGTTCTGTTTACCATTATGACATTTTGCCACTGGGAAAAAAAAAAGACTTATTTATTTATTTTTTTAAATTTTTTTTTAAAGATTTTATTTATTTATTCGACAGACAGATAACAAGTAGGCAGAGAGGCAGGCAGAGAGAACGAGGGAGGGGAGCAGGCTCTCTACTGAGCAGAGGGCCCGACGCGGGGCTCGATCCCAGGATCCTGGGATCATGACCTGAGCTGAAGGCAGAGGCTTTAACCCACTGAGCCACCCAGGCGCCCCTATTTCTTTATTTTAGAGAGAGGGCACGCATAGGTGAGTGTGCATGGGTGGCGGGAGCAGCAGAGGGAGATGATCGTCAAGGAGATTTCTATCTGAGTGCAGAGCCCAGCTTGGGGCTCCATCCCATGACCCATGATATCACAACCTGAGTCGGAAGTTTAACGACTGAGCTACGCAGGCACCCCTGTATATTGTCATTTTTAAAATCAGATCATCTAATAAGTTCTTAATTTTCTGTCAAGAATATCACTATAGGAAAAAAGACATTTTCAAAGTTCTAAAAGTACTGCTTGTGGGTGTGTAATCACGTTAAGGAATATAATCACTACCAAACCTGACTTGTCTGCTCTCTAATTTGGCACCAGCGCTGGATGGGAAATTGAAGAGTTGAATGATATTTTATGTACATGCCTCTTGACATCAGTATATGCTCATGGCAGATGTTTTTGTTTTCATGTTCAGTGTTTAACCTTATTGGCCCTATGTAAATCTTAGATGGGGGAAGGCCTGTTCCTAGGGACATTTTCAGATGCTTAAAGCAATATTTTTCCTAGCTAAAATATGTTTCTTCTCAGCAGGTTTTCTTACTTATAAAAGACCATGACTACTGATGAGGGTGCCAAGAACAATGGAGAAAACCCAGCAGCAGCTGTGGCTGAACGTGGAGAGGATATCTCCTCTAAAAAAGATAGAGGAGTATTAAAGGTGAGGTTACAAGGATGAATGACATGCAGGGAAATTTGCTGTCTGGAAGGATTATATATAAAAACCTTTCTTTATTTCTTTCGGCTGGAGGTAGAGGAGACTAATGTTTATTGGGGCTTTCTAAGTGTTAAACACTGCAGCCAAGTTCTCTGCATGACCTGAGGTTTATTTATTTATTTTTTTTATTTATTTGATAGACAGAGATCACAAGCAGGCAGAGAGGCAGGCAGAGAGAGAGGAGGAAGCAGGCCCCATGCAGTGCAAAGAGCCCGATACGGGGCTCGATCCCAGGACACCGGGATCATGACCTGAGCCGAAGGCAGAGGCTTTAACCCACTGAGCCACCCAGGCGCCCCCTGAGGTTTATTTTTAATCCCAGGTTATAGATGGTGAAACTGAGGCCCAGCTGGGTAAATAAAGGCAGGGCTGGGATCCAGATCCAAGTTCTGTGTGACTTTAAAAGGCTGTGTCTCCCAGTTCTCAAAAGTGTACACAAGGGTTATTATTTTAACGTAATATTTAAGTGTATTAAAGCTAGCTAGTGACAATTCAATTTGAGACTTATTAGAGAAAATGAAAAGCTGACTTGCAGAGTTCAAAAGGATTTATTTTTACTTACAGATTATTGTTTGTGCAGTGAAGATATTTTTTGAGGTTTCATCAGAGAATATATCTTTTGAATTAGCTTTCCTTGTTAAAACACACTGTATATTTTTCACTCTGTAGTTTACCATTTCTACATGTGTGTTTTTGTGTCTCATAATAGTCTTATGAGACAATCAGAGCACATCTTGACCCTTCCATTTATGGAAGGTGTATATTGGTATTCCATGTAAGTAAATAAAGCAGAGCTGAGAGAGATTAAATGATTTTAGTCATATTAAGTCATTATTTCTCCTACACTGTTGTTACTCATGCAAGTTTTGTATAATTTTTTTCTTGCTGAATTCTAATATTACCACTAAGCTGAGTTTTAATATCTCCTTGTGTCAGCAGCAGCAAATGAGAATTTCTTAGTTTGTTTTGTCTAATCTTGCTTATAAGAAAGCTTTTTTTCTGTGCCTGGATCTTCTGAATATACATGTTTTACTGTTAGCTTGCTACATGCCAAGGTAAATTTCAGAGTCTTTCAACTCTAGAATGAGGGACTTTATGCCCTAGATTTATATCCTGCTGTCTTTCAGAGGGCCTCTCAACCCATAACTATATGAATCACTTCTCCCAAACTCCAGGATACTTCTGGAGACAGTAGGTATTTTGCAGGCTGTCCTCAGCATCTCCCTGCTCTATGAGAGTCCTTCTCTTTCATCTTTCAGTGTACCCATACAAAGAACATAGTCCCCAATCTGCCTTCAGCCCTGCTTTGTTCCAGGGAGTAAATCTAAGATTTTTAGGCTTGTAGGAAACATTTTGAGATTGTTAAGCCCTTTCAATCATATCATTTATCCCTATCTAGAGCCTTGGGTTTCACTGTGGGGCTTTTGGTTAAGATTAAATAGGTCTACTAACTGTGTGACCTAGGGCAATTTAGTTAACCTCTCTGTGTTGAAATTTCCTTATTTGTAATATTGGAACACTACTACCTACTTCATACAATTTTGGCACAGTGACTCATCTGTAGTAATATCCATATATATGTGGAGATTATATTATATATAATACATATAAATATATATTATATATATATACATGTTATACATACATACACATATACCTACATATATACATTTTATGTATGTGTTTGTTTGTTTTTTAAAAGACTGAGGCACATCTGGGAAATCAGTGACTAGCTCACTACATCCTGGAGCTTACATTTTTAAAATGAATCTAGACTAGATTGTATCCTTAAAGTATCTCCTTAAGGTAACTCTTCATATCTTCCCATTTCTCCCAATCCAGAGCCCCTAGCAACTAACATTCTACTCTCTGGTTTTGTGAGTTCAGCTTTTTTAGATTCCACATATTAGTGAGATCTTACAGGATTTGTTTTTCTCTATTACTTAGCATAATGCTCTCAAGGTCCATCCCTGTTGTCACAGATGGCAAGATTTTATTCTATTTTATCACTGAATTAACATTTCACTGTGTATATATGTACCACATTTTCTTTATCCACTCATCTATCTGTGGACACTTAGATTGTTTACGTAGCTTAGGCATTGTGAATAATGCTGTACTGAACATGGGGGTACATATATCTTTTTGATCTAGTGTTTTCCTTTTCCTCAAAGAAATACCCAGAAGTGGAATTGCTGGATTATATGGTAGTTCTGTTTTTAATTTTTTGAGGAATCTGCACACTTGTTTTCTGCAGTGGCTACACTGGTTTATATTCCCACCAACAGTACATGAGTGTTCCCTTTTCTCCACAACCTTGCCAACACTTATTATTTCTTGTCTTTTTGATCATAGCCATTCAGACAGGTGAGATAGTATTATGTGGGTTTGATTTGCATTTCTGTGCTTGTTTTATTTCTTTTTCAGTTCTTTTCTTGTTAGGAGTGTACAGAAACACAATTGATTTCTGTGGGTTGATTTTGTATCCTCCCACTTCACTGAACTCATTGATTTATTCTAACAGATGTTTGGTGGAGTTGCGGTAATGATCCTTTTCCTTTAAAGAATGTCTGGACTTTTGAACTAAGAAAGTTGTAGAATATAAATTTACAGTGCTTATGTGGTAATAAGAGGGTACGTAGGGCTGGAAGGACACATCTTAAGGAATTTAGGAGTGGATAATTGAATTCTTTATATAAAAATTCAGACTCTTGGGACGCCTGGGTGGCTCAGTTGGTTAAGCAGCTGCCTCTGGCTCAGGTCATGATCCCAGCATCCTGGGATCGAGTCCCACATCGGGCTCCTTGCTCAGCAGTGAGCCTGCTTCTCCCTCTGCCTCTGCCTGCCACTCTCTCTGCCTGTGCTCGCTCCTGCGCACTCTCTATCTGACAAATAAATAAATAAAATCTTTAAAAAAAAAAAATTCAGACTCTTCCCCTAAAATGACATTTCTTGGACATTACCTACCAATCCCTGTTACCTAAAAAAAATGATTAATTTAGCATAGGTGATTGATGGAATAAATGATACCATCACATGCCTGGATTTTCTTTTCTTTTCCCAGAACTGACCAACTGCATTAGTGATCTACTCTGCCAGGAACAAAATAAATACACTGAATTTTATGACAGCTAACTGTTTTTCAGCCTGGAGCTTTTTTGGCATTTGTTTTACTAGAAAACAGATTGTTCAGTATCATATCAAACTATGCAGTGATACTGTTTTTTTACACATTAAATAGTCCTCACAAAAGAGGAAGTATAACCTGTTCTATCAGGAAATTGAGCTTTCTGAAATTAAACCAAACTAGTGGAATCTGGTCAAAAGGTAATGTTTTTAGCAAAGGAGGGAAGTAAATAAAATCTCACCTTTGTAACTTTGCTTTAGAGTTCTTTTTGAATGGTTTTGAAAGTCCACTAATCTTTTTGATCTACTTTAGTTTATGTATGAACTAGCTCTGTGTTTTGAGAAATTTTAGCATGAAGCAGGATCTACTGGTTATATTATTATGTTGAGGGGATAATTAAATATAGCAATAAAGATTGAGAGTAGTACAGGACAGTTTTCTAACAGTGAGGGTTATTGAGAGAACTGGGAGGGAAACCTTTAGAAAGGGCATAATTCTTTGTAAACCTGCCTGGGTAATGTGGAATGGATCATGCGACATTTTTATTCTCCGATTATAATGAAATCAGCTCCTTTTTCTTGATGTTTGTCTTTTCTAGATTGTCAAAAGAATGGGGAATAGTGAGGAGACACCAATGATTGGAGACAAAGTTTATGTCCATTACAAAGGGAAATTGTCAAATGGGAAGAAATTTGATTCCAGTCATGATAGAAATGAACCATTTGTCTTTAGTCTTGGCAAAGGTAAGAGGGTATTTTTGAGTTGTGTTTTGCTTGGATTTATTGCCACTTATAACATAGAGGAGCTAGTCAGTCCTGTCTAGGAGCTAGTGGATTTTTAGGGGGTCCATAATGTCAAAATTGTTTTCTTAATACTACTAAGATGTTGTTTATCTTTTTGCTGTATTGACACTTGCATGGAAGACACAAGCTGCAGTGGTAAAGGCGGCCAGGGCCCCGGCACAGATCTAGGCACAACACCAAGCTTTGCCAGTAATCATTTATGCCTCGCTGCCCTCATTCACTGTGTAAATAAGAAAAAGAAGGGAAGCCAGTTTCACTTAATGTGCTTGATGAAGTGTAAAAAATACTAATTTTATTAAATCCTAATCCTTGAGTTTCACATTGTTTCAATGCTTTGTAACAGATAGGAAGCACACATTGAGCGCTCCTGCAGACCCAAATGTAGTGGTTATCTCATGGAAAAGCACTTGTGCACTTAAACTTGAGTACATTTTTTCAGAAAGCACCATTTTTATTTGAAAGGGCAAACTGTTGTTATTTAGACTTGATTATTTAGTATTTGGAAGATATTTTCTTAAAAATGAATGAAGTAAGCCTGTCCCTTCAAGGAAACAACTGATGATATTTCTTACTATCGAGTTTTCAAATAAAAATTACAGTTTTGGGAAATGTGTATCTGCCACTGTGAGCTTGGCAGCTTTCCAAAACTTAAGACTTCTGATGAGATCAATGGGTTTTAATGAATGGGATTTAAAAAACATTATATAATGAAATGTGCTAACATTTGGAAGATCTGCGTAACTCAGTGAACCAATATTTTCCCAATACTAGATGTTACAAAATCATGCATGACTAAAAGATCCATTCATTGTGCAAGCTAGACCAGTGGATTTTAATGTAATATGATATGAAAAGTTCATTGATATGCTTTCACATTCCACACTACAGCTCACCATTACAAAACTACCATTAATCCAGGTTTGATGTCATATCAGATGGTTATATTCATAATTATCTGGAAAGGCTATTAAAGTACTCTTACCTTTTCCAACTATTTATCTTTTGGGGTTTGGATTTCTTCCGTAGACTTAAACCAGAATTGCAACAGGTGAATGCGAAAGTAGGTATGAGAAGGGCACCTGGGTGGCTCAGTGAGTTAAAGCCTCTGCCTTCGGCTCAGGTCATGATCTCAGGGTCCTGGGATTGAGCCCTGCATCGGGCTCTCTGCTCAGCAGGGAGCCTGCTTCCTCCTCCCTCTCTCTCTTTCTCTGCCTACTTTTGATCTCAGTCTGTCAAATAAATAAATAAAATCTTAAAAGAAAAAAAGTAGGTATGAGAATCTGGTTGTCTTTTATTAAGGTAGACACATTTTACACTTGTAAATTTATAAAACAATGCCATCCTCACTAATAATTTTTTTAAATATAGTTACTTTTCACAAAAATAACTTGCGTTAACATATAATGAGGTTACTACTATTTTTCAGTGAGTTGGTAAATAATTCTTTTCTTTACATTTTAATGTGGTAAATATCGATCAATAAATAGAAGTTCCTTTGGGTCCTCAATTTGCAAGATTTAAAGAGTGTCCTGAGTAAAAAAGGTTAAGAACCACTATTTTCGGGTCTTAAATGTGATTTATACTAATTATTTTCTAATGCCTTTAAATGTCTTTAGTTAATTTTGTTTTTTTTGTTTGTTTGGTTTGGTTTTTTTCTTTTTTTTTTTTAATCTTACAAATTGTAAGGAGAATAGTAACCAATACATCAAATTGAACTTTATGGGCCCTGTGGCTTGTTGAAAGTTAGTAGCTGAATTACCAATTTTTTTTTATTCTTATCTGCTACAGATATAATGGACTTCTAGTTGGTTTCCAGATTAAGTGTGGGAGAAAAGGAGTAATCCCCCTATCTACCACTGTGGCTCTGTGTTGAATATCATCCCTTTCTTCTTCTGATTGTACCGTTTTAGGTGAATGGTTAACTAAGCATGGATCTGGGAAAGGAAACAGCAAACAGGAACTATGGAGTTAAACTCTTTTTTTTTTTTTTTTTTAAGATTTTATTCATTTATTTGACAGACAGAGATCATAAGCAGGCAGAGAGGCAGGCAGAGAGAGAGCAGGGAAGCAGGCCCCCCACCAAGCAGAGAGTCCAGTGCAGTGTCTGATCCCAGGACTCCAAGATCACGACCCCAGCCAAAGGCAGAGGCTCAACCCACTGAGCCACCCAGGCGCCCCTGGAGTTAAACTCTTTCTGCCTCTCTTATACTCTCCCTTCCCTGGTACTCACAGGCATAGGTCATGGTGACTTCTGCTTCCTGTCCAACTGTATTCTCTCCAAGCTCTGGTGCTGGCTAGGCCACTGCTACCTTCTCCTTTGGGTCTTAGTGAGTTAGTGGTCATGTGAGAATATGAGATTAATCTTGTGTTTCAGTATGATACCAGCCAAAATAAAATACACATTCCCTTTCTTGATAAAGCAGATAATGATTGACAGTTAAATTACAATTTATCTCTTTTTTTGTTGATTTAGGAATGTGAACTTTCAGGGCCACCAGCATAGCTGTGGCATCAGTATTTAATTGAGATGACCTCAGAGTAAATGGCCTCATCAGACATCTTAGACATCTTTCTTCCCACTGTTCTGTCCCCCAAATTCTCACTCTACCCTTTGAATTTCCATCTTGAAGAAGTTGATGGAGTTAAGATACACACCTTCTCTCAGCAGCTATCTTTGCAAGTAGACTTAAGAATTGCTAAGAAGTGACGCCTGGGTGGCTCAGTTGGTTCAGCAGCTGCCTTCGGCTCAGGTCATGATCCCAGCGTCCTGGGATGAGTCCCACATCGGGCTCCTTGCTCGGCAGGGAGCCTGCTTCTCCCTCTGCCTCTGCCTATGCCTGCCACTCTGTCTGCCTGTGCTCACTCTCTCTCTCTCTCTAACAAATAAATAAAAATTAAAAAATCTTAAAAAAAAAAAAAAGAATTGCTAAGAAAAAAAAATTGTTAGGAACTTATGCTACTATCTTCTCTACCCACATTTTCTTGATAAACTATCCTATGATGACTGAGTCTTTTATGTGTCCTAGAATTTGGAGCTGAGATAAAATAGGCAAGTTCCAGTTAACTTGGTACTTACAGCACCCTTCTCTAGAGACACTGTGGTTTCATGGGGAGAGGAGCATCCACCTGGGTGTTTGGAAGCCAGGGCTCCTATTGTCACTCTTTTCTGTGTCTTTTTTTTTTTTTAACAGACTCTTTTTTTTTTCCTCCAGTTTTATTTATTTTTTTGACAGAAAAAGATCACAAGTAGGCAGAGAGGCAGGCAGAGGGAGGGGGGAAGCAGGCTCCCTGCTTAGCAGCGAGCCCAATGTGGGGCTCGATTCCAGGACCCTGAGATCATGACCTGA
Source organism: Taxidea taxus jeffersonii (assembly GCA_003697995.1). NCBI lineage: Eukaryota > Metazoa > Chordata > Mammalia > Carnivora > Mustelidae > Taxidea > Taxidea taxus. Next base: position 29,652 of record RCUC01136220.1, read on the forward strand.
GCTGAAGGCAGAGGCTTAACCCCGTGAACCCAGGCGCCCCTTTCCTGTGTCATTTTAACACGAGTAAGCCACCTAACCTTTCCTCCTCCTCTAAAAAGGAGACCTCTGTCGAAAAGCTTGAGGATTAATCCTGGCTATGATTTCATTCTTGGACCTTCTTTAAAGAGTACGGCGAGGTACTGTGTAAAAAAAACTAAAAGACTAAAAACCAAAACAATGGCAGAAACTTTAGAGGCCTCCATTAGATGATAATTAGAAATATGAGAAAAGAGCAATATACTTCTGGTAAATCTGTAGCAGAATGTGTTCAGTTGACTGTAAAGCAGGAAACATTGGTTAGGCAGTTTATAGTTTTATACCTATATGTTATGGCAGTAGCTACTTCACCAAAATGAAGAAAAATAACATAAATGGACAGTAGCATAAATACTATATATTGAGCTCTCTTGATTGCTTAAAATTCACCTCTCCCAAGGGAATAAATAGAAATATTTCAGTGGAAAGTCACACTGATTTGGGGATTCTGTTGTGATTTCAGTATTTAAAATAGAATTATGAGTGCTTATCTGTATAAAATTGCCATAAAAATACACATACCATATATATGTACATTTATACATCCACATACATTTGAGATTTACCTACAGGTTGGGTGTCTATGTGTCTATTGCTCTTCCTGTGCCATCTTTTAAACTCTGTGCCTCACTTCCCTCATTTGTAAAGTCATGATAATGATAGATAATGATAATATATATTGTTATATACTAACAAGTATATAAGTAAGTAAGTAAGACATTGCACACCATTGTTTAGCACATAGTAAGCACTCACATGTTTGTTACTGTTGTTACAGTGTTAGGATTATTGGCTTCCTAGTGGAATGGCAGAAACAGTGCTATAGCAGTTTGGGTCCTAACTCTATTTGCTATGCCTGCATATAGACTCTTTGAAATAATGTTTAACCATCTTTTTTAGCCCCAGGAAGTCTGGAAAGACAAAAACTGAATCAATCTAAGCCAACTGATCTTCAGAATATGTTACACAAATTAGAATGAAGAGATGGTGTTTTCCCTCATTGGGTTTTCTTCCTTTTGTTTTGTTTTGTTTTTAAGATTTTATTTATTTACTTGACAGAGAGAGAGTACAGGCAGGGGGAACGGCAGGGGGAGGGAGAAGCAGGCTCACTGCTGAGCAGAGAGCCTAGCTTGGGGCCCAATCCCAGAACCCTGGGATCATGACCTGAGCCAAGGGCTGATGCTTAACTGACTGAGCCACCCAAGCTCTCTGCATATTGGGTTTCCTTAACTAAATCTTACATGTTCTGAATTCCTAGAACTGTGTTCATAAGTCATTTTAAAAGAACTTGAAATAAGGATTCAACATTTTCTAATATACTTCCATGGTAGAAGTTCTGTTTTTTTCCCCTCCCTCCCTCCAACAAGTATATTATCACTAAAATTGGGAAGGGATCGATTTGGGGAATGAAAGAATCATTTCTTTCATTTCTTCGAAGTAAATCCAAGCATGCTTAGGCTTTGCCCATCCCCACCTACCCTTATCTAGGTCTGGTGATTTCTTAAGGAGAGCTGCTTCAGTGAAGTTGTTTTTGATGTTCTTGGTATGTGACAAACATGGCTGGGAATTATGAAGTGAAAACTTCTGTTATATTCTTCCCCCAGATCTGAGAAGAGAAACAAAGGAACCAATCATTTTGGATTCTTCACATACCCATACTTCCCTCTTACTATTGAGATTAAATTATAAAGAAGTAATATCAGCAGTCTGCCTATAACACTAATATAGTCTTCTCTGATGTATGATGACCCCTGATCACTAGTAAAACCAACTGTTAATTTCGTCAGTCATTAGCATATTAGAGTAAGAGGGAGAAAGTCTATGTTGAAAGGCTAATAGCTAATACTAAAGGGAAATGGGAAGTTGTTTAATGGGTAGAGTTTTAACATTGCAAGATGACAAAGTTGTAGAGACTGGTTGTACAACAGTGAATATACTTAACAGTACTGATCTGCACACTTAAAAAGGGTTGTGATGGTAAATTTGTTTGTGTATGTGATGAAAATTTTGCATGTATTTTACCACAATTTAAAAAATGTTTTAAATCAATAAAGAAAAATGTTAGAATCTTCTAAAGTGGTCACTATAGTTTTTATTGTGGATGAAAGTATTCTGTGATTAAATTAAAATGTTATATTTTTAAATGTATTACATGATTTTTAAGTTTTTTAATTTTATAAATCTGTTTATTTAAATTCCAGTATAATTAACATACAGTGTTACATTAGTATCAGGTTACAATATAGTGATTCAGCAATTCTTTACATTCAGAGCTCATCATGATAAGTGTACTCTTAATCCCCTTCACCTATTTTACCCATACCCCCAACCACCTTCCTTCTTGTAACTACCAGTTCTCTATATTCAAGATTCTGGTTTTTGTTTGTTTGTTTATTGTCTTTTTTCTTTGTTCATTTGTTTTATTTCTTAAATTTCACATATGACTGAAATCATACAGTACTTTTCTTTCTCTAACTAACTTCTTTCTTCTTTTACGGAGAGGGAGAGAGGGGGATAGGGCAGGGAGAGAGAGAATCTTAAACTGGCTCCACACCCAGTGCAGAGCCCAACATGGGGCTTGATCCCATGGCCCTGAGATTATGACCTGAGCCAAAATCAGGAGACGGACACTTAGCAGATTGAGCCACCCCAGTGCCCTGCTGACAGACTTATTTCCCTTAGCATTATACCATCTAGATCCATCCATATTGTTGCAAGTGGGAAGATTTTGTTCTTTTTTATGACTGAGTAATATTCCATTATATGTATGTGTATGTATCTATCTTCATCTACATCTTTATCCATTCATCTATTGATGGACACTTGGGTTGCTTCCTTTAAAATATGGTAATATGGTTTTTAATAGACTTTATTCTTAGAGCACTCTTAAGTTCATAGTAAAATTGAGCAGAAGTTAGAGTTCTGATATATGCCCCATGCTCACACATGCATAGCCTCCCCTCCCCACTTAACAGCATACCCCACCAGAACAGTACACTTACTGAAATTGATGAACCTACATTGAACCTATAAAATTTTTATGGGCCTTTTTTTTTTAAGATTGTATTTATTTGACAGAGAGTCAGGGGTTATGGCAGGGAGAGGGAGAAGCAGGCTCCCCACTGAGCAGGGAACCTGATATGGGGCTCGATCCCAGGACCCTGGTACCATGACCTGAGCCAAAGGCAGACACTTAATCAGCTGAGTCACCCAGGTGCCCCAATTTTATGAGTTTTTTTGTTTGTTTGTTTTTGTTTTTGTTTTTAGAGAGGGGAGTGTTGGGGAGGGACAGAGAGAGAGCAAGAATCCAAAACAGGCTGCACACCTAGCACAGATCCTGATGAAGCCTGACAAGGGGCTCAGTCTCACAACCCTGAGATCATGACATGAGCCAAAACCAAGAGTCAGACACTTAACTTACTTGAGCCATGCCGGTGCCCCCAAATTTTGTATTTCAAAGTGTACTCTTTGATTACACTTTGCAGAAGGAAGAAAAAAGTACAGTTTATTGCTTTTATACTGGACTATTTGTATACTTTTAAACTTTTCCAGTTGCCTACAGTTAGGTATATATAGAAAGCATTTGAACTTAGGGATAGCCACATTATACATTTGTTTAAGTATGTATTTTTACTTCAGATAGTGTTAGAAATAGGACTCCTGAAATTGATAAATTGTGTTTGAGCTAATGAAATGGAAGTCCAGGTCAAGTGTTAGAACAAATTCCATATTCTTGGTGTATTATACCTATTATTACGATCCTAAAGCTCAAAAGAGCCTAAAGATTAAAAATCTTAAAAATGTTTAATTCTGCTTCTAAGAATTCAACCTAAGAAAGTATGGTAGAAGCTTGCTTAACAAACTCCCGACTTTGCTCTCCATTCTGTTTGCAAATATGTTGAATGATACTGCTGTTTCTTACTGTGTGGTACCATTCTGCACTCTGCTTCAGCCAGTTCAAGTGGGCCTTTTCAGTGCCCTCCAGCCACAGACCACTGGGGACACAGAGGTTATTGAACAAGTTGGGTTTATTACTCATTGTACGGAGGGAAAATGCATATAGGAAATTGTGGGGTATTTCAGTAGGAATGTTCAAAAGGATTTATTATGGAATTTGGGCTTGTATTAGGTGATTTGGGGAAGGGTTTAAGGAAGAGGGTCTTTGTTCTGGATGGGATATTGTTAGGATGTGAGCTGAGTCTTTGGGTATCTTAATAAGTCTTATGTAAGGGGGAAGGCTGAATAGACAGAGACTAAAAGCTACACCTGCTGGAGAAGCAGCAGTCACCCCTGTCAGCCAGGAGAGGGGGATGTTTGGTATTTTGTAGGTTACAAAATGACCTTATTTTTTTGTCCAGACAAAATTTTGAAGTGTTTTTGTTTTGTCTCACTTTTTCATGGTCGTGGAGTGACCTTGTCTGATGTTGATGTTTTGTGAGATTGTTTATGTCCAACAGGAAAATAGCATGGCCTAGCTTCCCCCAGGCCTGCTTCAGACATCATTAAGGCCTAGCTGTCAGTGTCAGGCAGTTTCCAGATGTTAGGGGCTGATTTTTCCTCCTCTTAGTAAGAATCGGTTGAAACCTGTTTATCTCTATTGTGCCTTTTGTAATTATAGAATTTAATTAGATCATAAATAAAATACTTCTTGTTTTACATAAAACAACTTGTGTAGAAAGAAAGAGGGATTATTTCAATGAAAACTTGAACATTTTTGGAAGGACTTACTAAAGTGAATTGCTAAAAGCATTTTTTAAATTGCTATTGAATTAGGGGTGGGAAAAGGCAAAAACAAATAGGCCATTCAGACCACATTTTTACCAGAATTTTACTGATTGCTTTACAAGTATCTTCTGGTTCTCAGTCCACTTTAAAGAAACCCGCATTACAAATTGAAATGATACATCATAATTATGATGTGTACAATATACATAATTACATAATATACAGTATATACAGTATACATAATTATGATGTACACGGTAAAGATGATGTGAAACTTTTTATCACCAAAGTCATACCTACAGACAAGGAGTCGACCTTGTTACAAAGATTAGTGAATTAACATACTTTGATATGTTTTAATTTAAAATAAATGTTTGAGACATGTATATGTTCTCTTTTTGATTCCTCATTCAAAGCAACATTTTAAATTAACCTACCGACTGTAGTTCTGATTTTCAGGTAACAGGCCTTTACTGTGCAAAAAAAAAAAAAAGCTACATGAAGATTTAGGTGCAGAATTGTTCATTAAAATTTAAAATAATGAAAAAAGAAACCTAAGTGTTTATTAATGGAAGTGATTAAATTATAATCAAAAGGTGAAATAATATATACTTATTAAAAGTCATTTTTCAGATACTATCTTTTCACAAGAAAAATGCTCATACAGTAGGAAATGTAAAGAGTAAATCACAAAACCAAATAAACCATAACCAGAATTTTAGGAATGAATATGTAAAAATTTTAAATGCAAACAAAGTGTACATATATAATTTGGAAGAAAATGAACCAGGAAATTGACAGTTTACCCCAAATACTGGGATTTCAGAGGTTTTAAATTTTATTTTCTGTGCTCTTCTATACTTTCCAGGTATTCTGATAAGTAGAATACCTTTTTTTAAACAGGGAAGTACATTTCTTTTTTAAAAGTTTTTATTTAAATTCCAGTTAGTTAACATACAGTGTAATATTAGTTTCAGGTGTACAATTTAGTGATTCAGTATTTCGATACAATACTTGGTACTTATCACAAGGGGAAATACTATTGGTTTTTTTTTTTTTTAAGATTTTATTTATTTATTTGACAGAGAGAAAGATCACAAGTAGGCAGAGAGAAGGGGGATGCAGGCTGCAGGCTTCCCGCTGAGCAGAGAAACTGATGCGGGGCTCCATCCCAGGACCCTGAGATCATGACATGAGCCAAAGGCAGAGGTTTAACACACTGAGCCACCCAGGCGCCCCTGGCTGTTGTTTTTTTTTTAAGATTTTATTTATTTATCAGGGTGCCTGGGTGGCTCAGTCATTAAGCGTCTGCCTTCAGCTTGGGTCATGATCACAGAGTCCTGGGATCGAGCACCCCATCGGGCTCCTTGCTCGGCAGGAGGCCTGCTTCTCTCTCTCCCACTCCCCCTGCTTCTGTTCCCTATCTCACCGTGTCTCTCTCTGGCAAATAATAAAAAGATTTTATTTATTATTTGAGAGAGAGAGATTGAGAAAATGAGTGGGAAGAGGGGCAGAAGGAGAGGCAGACTCCCTGCTGAGCAGGGCACCTGATGCAGGACTCAATCCCAGGACCCTGGGATCATGACCTGAACGAAAGGCAGACGCTTAACTGACTGAGCCACCCAGGAGTCCAGAGGGAAATACTTTGTTGGGGGAAGGGGAATACTTTTTAAGAAGAGTCCCTGGATTGGCAGTTTTAGAAATACATACCTCTGTTCATATCCGTGTGGCTTTTTCCTCAGTGTGTTTCATTCAGTAATGGGAGCTTGCTGTAAGAGAAGCTTTATGTTCCCAAATGAGAAAAAAAGCAAAGGCACGGGCATGATTTTTTTTTTTTTTTTTAAATCTTGAGGCTCCTATGTATTTAACTGACAGGCTAATGTTTCTGACTTCTAAGGCATAGTGTAGACCTTATCTGTGAATTAAACTTTTGCTGATTGCTCTAACCCCTACCCAAAAGCAAAAGCCCCTTGTTTGTAGTCTGTGTTAGGGTACATATGTCTTTCTCTTCCACTAGCTGTACTACATTGCATGGTCCTTGGAAGGAAAAAGGGAATGGCCACCTTTGTATTAATAGCTATACCTTTGTTCCTTGGTAATTGGCTAAATGCCTTGAACAAATGTACAGTGGTAACCCCTACAATATGAAGATTTCCTGAAGGAGTATGTCTTAAAGTATGAGAGTTAATAGTGAAAAAAAAAAAGTTCTTGAGAGTCCTCTCTAAAACGTAGCAGTCCTTGAGGAGAATTAGTGACAGGAAAGCCAACCTATCAACGGCAGGCTTTACATTTTGTCTGATGATTCTGGACTGTTTGCACAGTAGAACCATGTATGAGCATATAAATTGATGTAGCCATTTTGGTATATGTGCTGCTGAAGTGAGCACGATGTAGCCATTTGGAAGGGCATTTGGGCAGTATGTCTGTCAAATAAAAAATGCATGTCAACATTGCATTTCTAGGAATTTACCCTCCAGATGTACTTGCACAAGCTAGACAATCATATATGGACAGATATCCTTATTTAGAGTATTGCTGTTAATATGTTTCTCAATACAAGAGTGACTGGAATATTATCCTGCCATTTAGAATGAGGTAGATCTATTTGTATTGATGATGATGATGATGATGATGATGATGATGGTGGTGGTGGTGGCTGTCCTTTTATTATTTATTATTTTTATAAGTAGGCTCTACACCAAGCACAGGACTTAAACTCACAGCCCCGAGATCAAGAGTTGCATGCTCTACCGACCGAGCCAGACTTCCCCAGTAATGATTACTGTTCTTTTTATCTAATAATTCTTACAACAACTATATGGGAGGCACTGTTATCTACATTTTGCAGATGAGAAACTGAGGCACAGTGGTTAAATAATTTGCCCATCACTTGTAAGGGGCAGACCTGGTATTTGAATCCAGATAGTTTGAGGTTAAAACAGACTGAACTTTTATCCTCTAAAATGTACATTCTCCTTTCTACTCATGGAGAAAGTTCAAGATATATATTATTGAGGGGGTAGGGCAGAGAGAATCCCAAGCAGGCTCCACACCCAGCATGGAGCCCAGTTCAGGGCTCCATCTCACAGCTCTGAGATCATGACCTGAGCCAAAACCAAGAGTAGGTTGCCCAATTGATTGAGCCACACGGGTGCCCCAAGATGTATATTAAATGAAAAGCCAAATTGAATGTATAGTATGCCATCATTTGTGTGTCAATCTTTTGAGAAGTGACAGCACTCACCGGAGGGATATAAAAGGAACAATAGTGACTTCTTAGAAGGAAAGAATGGATACCCTTTCACTTTATATCTTTCTCTCTTGTGTGTGCTTTAATATAATAGTTATATATAACTTAGAAATTTTTAACTAAAATAAGTGTTTGATCTTTTGAAAGATTGTAATACTTAAGCTGTAGTCACAAGTCATGAATGTTTAATCCATCTCTACTTACCTACGTTAAGTATAGAGTTCCCCTTATTCTAATATCCTGTCATCCGCTCTCAGTTCAGGATAATAGCTTTCTTCAAAATTTACTTCCACTGGGATTCATTGTTGACCCGAATTTGCTGTCCTTAAGTTTTTGATTGACATTGTACCTTATTTTTGTATTTTATTCCTTTAGCTCACCTACATTTTTTATTGTTTCCCAAAGGATTTGAGACTGCTTATTGTAAGATATAATTACAATTATATAAGCCAGGGGCACGTAGGTGGCTCAGTCAGTTGAATGTCTGCCTTCGGCTCAGGTCATGATCTCAGAGACCTGGGATGGAGCCTGCTTCTCCCTCTCCCTCTGCCTTCTACTCTCCCTACTTGTGTGTGCGTGCGCCCGTTCTCTCTCTCTCTCTCTCTCTCTCAAATAAAACAAACAAAAAACCCCAATTATATAAGCTAATATAGTTCTACAGTTGAGGAGTAAAATCAACTTCTGTTTCCTGGAAGGGGGGAAGAAATTCTGAGTTCAGTAGTTCTTGTGATTTGACAAAAGAACACATAATCATTTTGTTTAAAAAAAATTTTTTTTTCTTTTTCTAAATTTTGAGAAAACATCTTTCATGGGCCCTTTTATGCAATTGATACTTCTCCAGTTGTTTGTTGTTTTTGTTTATCCAACTAAATTATAAGTTTCCTTAGGACAAATTCCATTTTATTCCATACTATTTTTGTTCTATCTATACCTAGAAAAATGCCCTTATTATAGTTGAAATTATAAATGAAGCAACAACTGCAACCCGGCTACATTTCAAGGATTATGTTATTGCCCCTTTTCAAAGATAGTCTTTGAGCAATTTAGAAATTGATCCAACTTTCATTCTTCTCAGCAGGGAATTTACTCTGATCACCCTCAAAAATCACAGTTTATTTCTTAGTGGGTAGATGTTACCAGGTTCTTTTGTAGCCCCTATTTACTGAGTGTATAATGTAAAGAGAATAGGAAATTCGTTTGAACTTGTGTTTTTGATAGTTAAATATCTTTAAATAGGGCCTATAGCTTTGAACCACATTTTTCTTTCTCTTAGGCCAAGTTATCAAGGCATGGGACATTGGGGTGGCTACCATGAAGAAAGGAGAGATCTGCCATTTACTCTGCAAACCAGAGTATGCATATGGATCGGCTGGCAGTCTCCCCAAAATTCCCTCGAATGCAACTCTCTTTTTTGAGGTAAGTACATGTGTGATGTTGCCTTGTTAGCATCTGTTCTACTATAGTGCTGGCTCTGAAGCAACAGGCAGTGGAACAAGTAGCTAGGCTTGCCACTGAGAATCAGATCCAACTTATTTATTTTGGAGCTTGGCTTCTTGAATTGTTTCCCACAAACCCAAGGGGTGTGTGCCAGTGCTTTCTTAGAAACGTGTTTCTGGCACAGAAAGGTTGTATCCAAATAAACAAAAGACACCAGGCTTAAGAAATAAAGGTTCTGGTCAGTGGTGTGAGTATAACCTACTTGAAATTGCCTAGAAGATAGGTTGGAAAAGGGGAGGTAAGTGTTGAAGTGTACCCAAACCAAATTGTAAGATATTCTCATATTATACAGGTTTACTCTTTGTCACAGATCTCACTCCTTCATTAGAAGTGGTAGGCGGTAATAATGTGATTCATCCTGTGTTGACTTATATATATTTGTCCAAATCTGATTAAAAAAATTAAGGGAGGAAATGCCTGAAACATCATAACTAGGTAAAAAAACACTTTTAGTTGACCGTAGGCCTGATTCATAAGATTTATTTTTACATTTAAAAAGGGAATTCCATGAATCTGGGGTGGAAAGGTGGTGGCCTTTAGAGTCAGACAAAACAGTTCTGGGCCAGCACCTTGTAGTACTGGCTTTTTGCCCACAAGGCAGCTTTTCTAGTATTTCCTGTCTGTCTTTGCACTGCAGCCCCACAGGATGCAGTCCTAGACATTGTCATTACGTGAAGGCTCTTTCCAGGTATTGAAAGTGCAGTGTTCCTTTCTTCCTACTTTTCCAATAACTGAGATGCATAGATAAATATAAAAGAGTTTTATTTTGTAAAATGAAAGGAGAATTGGTTGCCCTTGTCTTTAAGTATGTTCTGTTGGCTCTGTTTGGTCTTTTCTCAGCCAGATCCTTTTTATCCTTTCTAGATTGAGCTTCTTGATTTCAAAGGAGAGGATTTATTTGAAGATGGAGGCATTATCCGAAGAATCAAACGGAAGGGAGAAGGATATTCAAACCCAAATGAAGGAGCAAGAGTAGAAAGTAAGTATTGCTTGTGACAATACTTAGTCCTTAAAAGTTGGGATCCATTTATGGGGATAAAATGGAGATTTCTTTCTAGAAATGAGTTTATAGTAATAAATATAGCCCAAGAATAGTTTCAAATTGAACATTTATCAAATAGTGTCTTTATTTGGTAAATATTCATTCCAACATGTCCATGCCAGGTCCTGTGCCAGCTTCTGTAGACCCAGAAAATGAATAAAAGGTAATCCTATCCATCAAGTCCAAATCTATGGACTTCTTCATGTGCCAGCAATTATGTTAGCTGCCTTACATATTTATTTATTCATTTCTCCCAATAACATTATGAGATAAGATTTATTATCCCCAGGTAAGAAAAGTAAGTTGAAGGAAGTTAAATAAATTGCCTAAGGTTATGGAGTGACTGAACAGAGCAGTTAGATTGTAGTGCACTTCAGAACTCTCAAACCCATTTCACTGGCTTTTCTCAAGATGAAAAAGTTCATCTTAGATCAAAATTGGATAAAATTATTCATTCTATTCTAGGAGACTTGGGTTCAAGTTCTCCTTTCATTTATTAGATGACTTAAAGCTATTCCATTTTTTTATTTGCTAAGTTGGGAGTAAGGATACTACTGAGGACTGGGATACTGATCAGTCTTCCTCCCTCCCAGAGTACGGTCTACATACTGTCATATACCCCATTTGTCATCATGTACCCTATACTATAATCAGTGCTTGCCCCATTCCCCAGTGTCCAGCTTGAGCACCAGAATCTTTCTTCATCTTTTTGTTTTCATCATCACCTACAGTGCCTTCCACTGTAGGTGTAAGGTAGATGCTCTCTACATGGACAGGTGTTTGCCATTCGCTGAGCTGAAGTACTTTCAAAAAGTTGTGAGAAGACATGGAGAAATACTTCCACTAAGAAAACACTCAAAGCACTAAAACAGGATGGCAATATGAACTATGATAAAAGTTTATTTTATATAAACTTTTTATTTTATTTAAAATATTTTATTTAAAATATTTTTTAAAAGATTTTATTTATTTATTTGACAGAGAGAGAGATCACAAGTAGGCAGAGAGAGGAGGAAGCAGGCTTCCTGCTGAGCAGAAAGCCCGATGCTGGGCTTGATCCCAGGACCCTGAGACCATGACCCAAGCTGAAGGCAGAGGCTTTAACGCACTGAGCCACCCAGCCGCCCCTTATTTAAATATTTTATTTAAAATAAAGAGTTCATTTGGAAGAGTAAACTAGAATAGTTGATTTTCTTATCTTTACCATTGTTTGTACTATTTGAGACACATGTTTCATTTCTGAGAGTCTGGCAAAGTAGTTCAGATTGAGTTACTCATTTAATTGGAAACAATTATAAATAGTAATACTGTACTATTGCAGTTTGAAATGTTTAGATAGCTATTATCATGGTAACTTTTGGAATAAATGAAGAGGAGCTCACATGTTGGAGAAATAGCTAGACCAGGAGTCAGAGATAGGATTCTGGCTTCAGCTGACTCTAACTAGCCCTTGCCTCTCGAGTGTTAGCTTCCTTCCTTTCTAGTGACACAGGGGTAGACGTCTTGATTTGTAAGGTCCTACTAGCCCTGAACATTCCATAACAGAAATCTAAATGTTTAGGAAAGTTATGAGGATGATAGAAAATTACCTTTAGCAAGTACATAAAAGGTTATCTATAACATATATTCTAATTTTTTATTATGAAACTTTTCAAACATATACAACAATAGAGATTTTTTCCCCTATGATATAGTAACTCCCCAAATTCAACAATTTTTAATGCATATTTTTAAACTAGAGGTTTTTGACAACCAAAATAAAAAGAAAAACTTTTCCTGATTATTGACAATGCCACAAAGCCACCACTGCAGAGTTAACTTTGGGGCAGGCTAAATTAAATCAGATCTTGCTTTTAGTAGTATTTTCAGTGGGAATCTTTAATTTTATCTTTCCATTTTAAAATAATTTTCAACTTACAGACAAACTGTGAAACTAGTACAGAAAATGTCTCCTATATGCTTCACCCAGCTTCTCCTAATGTTCACATCTTCCCTTGCCACGGTACATCTATCAAAGTCAGGAAATTAACCTTGATGCAATACTATTAACTGTTCTGCAGATCTTATGTGAATTTCATCAGTTCCCACACCGATGTTCTTTTTCTGGTTCATGGTCAGATTCAGGATTCAACATTTTTATTGTATTTAGTCCCTCTAATAGTAGCCTCTCCAGTGTGTGACAGTTGATAAGTCTTTCTGTGATTTTCATGACTTTTAACACTTTTGAAGACAACTGGCTGATTATAGAATATACTTCAGTTTGGGTTTGTCTGATTTAGATTGAAGTTACGCATTTTTTTGAAAAATAGCATATAAGTGATGTTGTGCCCTTCTCAGTTCTTCATTATCAGGAGGTACATGTTAGTGATGATATTAACTTGGGTCCCTTGGTTAAAGTGGGGTCTGCCATGTTTCTCCTTTGTAAAGTTCCTATTTTTGCCTTACTAAGTACCTCACTGGGAACGAACTACTAGGAGACCATGCAGAGATCTTTTACATCACACCTTCACATGCTGATTTTAACATCCATGAATGATTTTTGTATGCAACAGTTATTACTGTAGTACTTGCCTAATGGTAATTTTCTACTTCCATTGTTCTTCTACAATTTAATTGGAATTCTGCTATAAGGAAGAGCTGCCTCTCCTCCTCTATTTATTCAGTTATTTTCAATAGTGTGGGCTCATGGGAATTTATTTTATTCTGCAGGTTATTATTTATTGCTATTCTTTTCCCTTTTTTTTTTGAAGATTTTATTTATTTGACAGAGATCACAAGTAGGCAGAGAGGTAGACAGAGGGGGAATCAGGCTCCCCGCTGAGCAGAGAGCCCTATGTGGGGCTCGATCCCAGGACCCTGGGATCATGACCTGAGCTGAAGACAGCGGCTTTAACCCACTGAGCCACCCAGGTGCCACTATTTATTGCTATTCTTATTTGTTGCTCAAATTGTCCCAGGTTTGGCCATTAGAAGTTCTTTTCAATGTACCTTCTTTGATTTTTAAGCACTTCCTTACTTTTTTTTTTTTTTTTTTTTTTTTTTAAGATTTTATTTATGAGGTACCTGAATGGTTCAGATGGTTAAGTGTCTGCTTTCAGCTTAGGTCATGACCTCTGGGTCCTGGGATTGAGCCCCATGTCAGGCTTCCTGCTCAACAGGGAGTCAGCTTCTCCATCTCCGTCTGCCTCTCCCCCGCATGCTTTTTCTCTCACTCTCTCTCTCTCAAGTAAATAAATAAAATTTTTTTAAAAAAAGATTTTACTTAATTGTTTTAGCGAGAGCAAGCAGGGGGAGGGGGACAGAGGGAGAGAATCCCAAGCAGACTCTATGCTAAATGCAGAGCCCAACCCAGGGCTCAGTCTCATGACCCCAAGACCGTGACCCTAGCTGAAACCAATAGTTGGACACTTAACCAGCTGAGCCACCCAGGCGCCCTAGTACTTCCTTACTTTTGGTACAGTATGCTCTAGGCTCATTTTGTAAATTCCTTGCCCCGAGGCTGGAATTAGCTGATTCTCCAAGGAGCTCTGATTTCTTTTCTTAGAGAAAGGTATTTAGAAACCAAGATCTGAAGAAAAAAGAAAGAAAGAAAGAAAAGAAACCAAGATCTGGGTGCTACGTATACTCACACTATGGAATGTTATTGCTTCTAGAACCTCTTAAGCAGACAGAGCTAGGAAATATTTGTGCCTCGATATGCATCTGTAACCAACTACAGGTATTCTTTCTCAGTCTGTATATATATTACAAACTATGAGTCCATAATTAACACTCACAGTTCCAGCCCAACACCACTGATTCATTCTCACCTTCTCCCTTTGCTTATTTAAAACTGCTTTCTCCAGCAGTGAGAAACCTCACTTTCATTATCCACAATATATTTGTTTGTTTAATTGTAGTTTATACAGAAAGTAGTTTTAAAATTGCTAACCCACACCCTGTGAAAAACAAACTTTCTAAATATAGGAAATACTTGTGCATAGTTCCTTTAGTCATGAGCCTTAGAGCGTACATTGAAAACACTGCTTTCCAACTTAGGTTAGTTCCTTTTCCTCACTCCCTTCAGTGTGGTCATGCTATTCCTTTATAATGCAGTTATGTTCATTTGTTATGTTTGTGTGCAGCACACACTGGTTGATGTTAACTATTTATTTGTGTTTGGAGTAGATGAAACATTACCATGATTCTAAACTATACAATAAGATATACACAGACATGTTTTTCCCCCTTCATCTCTACTAACTTGTTCTCATTTCCCCATTATTTCCACCTTCCTTCCTACCTACCTCCTTTGGCCACTAGTCACAGTTCCTGGTTTATACTTCTTGTATTTCTTCTGCAGAAATGAGCAGACATCTGTTTTTTTTTTTTCCTTATGTACACTTCCCTTAACATTACTGTAAATGGATTTTAGAAATATTTGATTAATTCTTTATCTCATTTTACTTTTTCTGTTTCCAAATACCTTAAGACAGGGCTATGACTGATTTTTGTCTCTCATCTTGTTAGGACTGTACTTTTCTGGGAAATTTTAGAGTAAATGGTTTATTTTTACTTTTTCTTCCGAATCCCTTTTTGCTTTCTGGAACAAATCAGTTATATAAAAATGCATTTTCACTTATCAAGGGTAAGGTGTCCTGCTTTCCCTCTTTGAAACAAGTTCGCCAGGTGTGGGAGGAAGATAGAAGGTTGACTCTGTCCAAAACCATGATCACCTTGTTCTGGAAAAGTCTTCTCGGTCTTTACCAGTTTGCCATTCCTGATAGCAGCACCTATACATTTAGATTCAAGGCCAGGAAGACATCCCAGAACTAAAGCTAGTTCTGCAGTGAAGGAGAACAGGAGGCAGTGATGATCTATCATATATCATTATAGACACACAAGAGTTAGAGTGCCTGTCACTTCTGTGAAAAGGGACAGTGAATAGTTGGGGAGGAACACACAAGTTATGGAAGTGATGGACTTGAATTCTGAATCTTGGAATCACTACTTGATATTCTTAGGACTTTAGAAAAGTTACTTGACTACCTTGGGCATCCAGATTTTGTCATCTGTAAAACAGGAATCTTTATACCTACACGGGTTGTTGTGACATTTAATGAAGAAAGTTGCCTAATACAGGACATTTAATTTCTTTTTCTATTCTATATTCTGCTTATATAATTTATTTTGCTTCCTGAAAATAGATTTAAGGAAGGAAATCCTTGACTCCTCTTTCTCTTCTATCCTACAAAATCAAATTCTTTTGACTCTACCAGAGTTGACCTAGAACCCCTGACTAATTTGCCTTTGTTGTTAACAACAGTCTTCAAATTAATTTTATAGCTTCTTAATACTAATTGTACCTAAATCCTATTTCTCCAGGATGGTCATTTGTTTGTTTTTTTTTAAGAATAAAGTTATGGACTGAATCAAAAGGCTTTTACTGAATTACAAACTTTTGCTTCCTTTTGATTATTTTGTATGTAGAAGAGGAGAGAACTTACGTTCGTTGACAGGACTTATTCTTCCTCAAAGAATTTTTTTAAGATTTTATTTATTTGAGAGAGAGAGAGAGCTCAAGCAGGAGGAGGGGCAGAAGGAAAGGGTGTGAAGCACCATGGAGCAGGGAGCCCAACATGGGACTGGATCCCAGGACCCTGGGATCATGACCTGAGCTGAAGGCAGACACTTAATTGAACCACCTAGATAGCCCTCAAAAAAATTTTACCCTCTCTGTCAGGATCCTAATAATTGCAGATCAATTTTTAGATTCTGTTCCAGTGTGTTTTTCTTATGTCAATTAAGATGACCATCTTGGGGGCACCTGGGTGGCTCAGGGGATTAAGCCTCTGCCTTCGGCTCAGGTCATGATCTCAAGGTCCTGGGATCGAGCCCCACATTGGGCTCCCTGCTCAGTGGGGAGCCTGCTTCCCCCCCTCTCCCTGCCAACTCTCTGCCTACTTGTGATCTCTCTCTGTGTCAAATAAATAAATACAAAAAAAAAAAAGATGACCATCTTGTCATTTTTCTTCAATCTTGTTCTTTTTCCATTAAAAAAAAAGTCAGTGTTCTAAGGTAGTCTATTTGACAGTGGATGAAGACTGATACTTTAGTCATTGTACTTTAGTTGCCAACAGTAGCTACATTGTTACCTTTAAGCTTTGTTTTCTTAGAAATCTGACATAAGGCTCCAAATAGCTACCGCTCCTCCTTTTCCAAGTCCCCTGTCTGGTCACTTTATTTATTTATTTGATTTGATTTGTTAATTTCAGTGCTTCGAGTAGACACATCAAAATTCTGGCTGTTTGTGGCTCTCTCACCTCACAGTGCCTTCAACCACATTTGAATGCAAGAAATGCAGATAGTCATTGCAGATAGTCAATGCAGATAGTCAGTGTTTTCAAATATGGACATTTCTGCAAAACCACCTGCAGGATTCAGTTTGCTGG
Source organism: Taxidea taxus jeffersonii (assembly GCA_003697995.1). Classification (NCBI taxonomy): domain Eukaryota; kingdom Metazoa; phylum Chordata; class Mammalia; order Carnivora; family Mustelidae; genus Taxidea; species Taxidea taxus. Next base: position 46,672 of record RCUC01136220.1, read on the forward strand.
AATACCCTTCCTTCTCATGTCATTTCCCTATCCACATTCCACTGAATTCCTAAGAGATGGGCAAGGGGTTTGGAGAATGATTTTTTAAAAAGAGTAAAAAATCCATAGTTGTGCTGGAAAATGGAATCCAAGATGTGGATCAAGAATTATGAAGAATTTCTGGAATAAGGTAGATAATTGGACGGACGGAAACTAGACTTAGGAAACCCAACTCAAAACAGGTGTAGAGAAGATCTCTGCAGAGGTACATAGCATTCTTCTCAACAAACTTGGGCAGAACTCCAAGCTCACAGTCAGCTGGTGCAAGGGAGCGAAAGTAGGCTATGGGGCAATCATCAGGTTTCTTATAAAACAATATGGAACAGCTGGGGTAGTAAACTTTAGTAGCAGTATTCAACTGTGGCTGAATTTAGAATTACCTGGGGAGCTTTTAAAATCCTGATGCCCAGACCAGCTAAATAAGAATCTTAAATCTCATAGGCTGGAACTCTAGGCACACATTTTTAAACTCCCTGGGTGATTCTAATTTGCAACCAAGGATTGAGAATTGCTCTAGGGTCTGGCTGTGTCTTTGCTCCTGCTAAAGTCAGTAAGGCCAGATTTCTAAAATAAAATAGGGATCTGCCTCAAAAGACTCCATGTATTAGGAGTTGGACTAGAGAATAGGACATATTAAATGGCTTGAACTTTTAAAGCAGATTTGAAGGGGAAGGAACGTGAAATAGCTCTGTGCAATAGTAAAGAGGCTCAAGTGTTTTGTTCCTGAAATAAGACCTTTTCATATATCACAACTGGGGAAAGGTTTCCCCAGCCTTCATGGGCACATCGTGCTCAGCTCATAGTAAATACTCGGTAAATATTTCTGGAACCTCCACTCCTAGATTCCCATAATCAGCCCACCCCTTTGGGGGAAAGACTACCATGGAAATGTGTCCAACTGCTTAGAAAAACTGAAAACCTGTGCCAGATATCAACAATCATTTGATCTTTCTGAATCCTTCCCTTTATAATATGACCAGATAACAAAGAAATGTCAGCAAGGACCCATGAGAAAAAGAAGCACCAAGCTAGACTAAGAAGAAATAGAAGAGAACTTTTAAAATATTTATTACTACTGGGGCGCCTGGGTGGCTCAGTCAGTTAAGCGTCCAACTCTTGATTTCAGCTTAGGTCATGATCTCAGGGTCCTGGAATCAAGCACCATGTTGGGCTCAGCATTCAGCACAGAGGTCTGTTCGTCTCTCTCCCCCTGCTCCTCCTCCCCCACCCCCATGCGAACACGTGTGCGCTCTCTCTCTCTCAAATAAATTAAAAATCTTTAAAAAATACAATGCTTATTAATGTCTTCAGAAAACCCAAGATATGGAAGGTGGAAGAAAGAAGATAGGAATGAAAAAAAATCAAAGGTAGACCAATTGAATCTAATCAAACATGTTGCTAGAAGAAAATTTCCTAAAGATAGAAGAAACTTAAGAGCTGAAAGTGCCAGTTGAGAGGGGCCTACAGCAGTAAAGAGTGATTTTTCCCCTAGATACATTCTGGTGAAATTTCTTAATCCACAGCTTAAAAGAAAATTTTGAACTTTTCCATGGAGGAGCAAGCTCTATGCAAAGCAATGAGAATCACAATGACATCAGTCTTACTCATGACACTAAATACTACATGGCAATGCTTTGAGCATTGCAACTATTGAGTATTTTGAACCTAGAGTTGTATACTCAGTCAATCCCTTTAATTAGAAGAACAAAATTAACTTTTTGAAATATACAGACTCATGCCCTTTTTGGGGAAAAAAAAAAAAAACTGTAGGATATACTAAAATATCACAAAAAAATAAAGCCAAGAAGTGAAGACTTCAAGGCATAAACAAAAGTAGTGAGCAAAAAGTGATTTCCATAACATGTCAGTAAGGTTGGATGCATTTAACTTGACAGATCCCTGAAATGGCAAAACTATAATACAAGTAATAATAGTTTAACAATCTGGAACTAGGTTCTGGGTCATCTCAGCAAAACGCCATGCAGGTGGGAAATGGAGGGGGAGGCAAAATTGCCAAAAATGAATTTCTTGGGGCACCCCAGTGGCCCAGTTGGTTACATGTCCAACTCTTAATTTCAGCTCAGGTCATGATCTCAGGGTGGTATGATCAAGCCCTGCATCAGGCTCACACTGGGCATGGAGCCTGCTTGAGATTCGCTCTCCACCTCTCCCTCTGCCTCTCCATCACCCTCCCCCCTCTCTCACATGTTCCCTTTCTCTCTCCCTCTTTCTTTCTCTCAGTAAATAGGTAAGTATCAAAAACCAGATGGTACCAAAAATTGAAAATAGAGGAATGATTTTATATATGCCCATGTTGAGATCTGATAGAGCTATGAAGTTTTTTTTGGTTTTGTTTTTCATACGCTTTTGAAGTATTTGTGAATGTCCTGGTAAATTTGGTCCAGTGAGAGAGAGCAAATTCTTGAAACCACTTTATTATATGTTTTCACAAAATAATGTAGTGTGGCACTTGGTCTAAAATGGACATTTTTATTCTTTCAAATATCTTGAATTTATGTAGCTCCTTGTAAAAAAGGCAGCTTCAAGTCTTCAGGTAGAGTAAAATCTTAGTAGAAAATAGTCCTTTTTGTTATTTAAAAAAATCCAGCCAGTGGATCATTTACTTTAAAATAGTATTAAGAGGGGCACCTGGGTGGCTCAGTGGGTTAAAGCCGCTGCCTTTGGCTCAGGTCATGATCCCAGGGTCCTGGGATCGAGCCTCGCATCGGGCTCTCTGCTCGGCAGGGAGCTGCTTCCCTTCCTCTCTCTCTCTGCCTGCCTCTCTGCCTGCTTGTGATCTCTGTCAAATAAATAAATAAAATATTTTAAAAAATAAAATAGTATTAAGAGACAGAAGCTCCATATCAGTAAAATATTTAAATAGCTCTTGGAATTTATTAAAAATAGGAGTACTGACTAGTATTCAAAAAAGGAAAATTCCCAGAAGTGAAAATCCCTACCGTTTTCCTTAAGGCCCTGTTTTCAAATTAATTGTTAAATAAATATTTACTTTCTGGCCTTGAACTGTGTGTTAGGCACTGTAAGGTACAAAAGAAGGGTAAGACATTGTCTTTGTCTACCAACTTTGAGTTTTATTCATACTGCGACAGCCCTCTCTGTGGAGCCATTAAGTGGTTTCTTGAGCAGAAAGTTCAAAAACATGTTTAATCTGGTATAATTTACCTCTGATTGCAGGAAAATAATTATAGCCAACTTCCATTGAGTTTATCTCTGTGTATCACAATGTCATCACATAGTAGGTACCCTGACGTAAGAATGAACGAATGCAAAAAAAAAGAATGAATGAATGCCAGGTGTTGGGCTAACAGCTTTCATTTGTGCCCTGATTTAATCCTCTCTGCAATTACTAGTTAGCTAGTATTGTTTTCTCTATTTTGTAGATGGAGAAACTGAGCTTCAGATAATTTAGATGACCTTGCCCAAAGCCACAACTGTTAAGTGGCAGAATGGGACTGGAATCCAGGTCTGACTAAAGTGCTCTCCCCGTGTAAAGACAGGAGTGGTGCAGATTTGTGTTCGTGTAGGATTTGTTGCTGTGCGTATGGTCCCTATTTAGACTAAGATCTATCATCTCTCATCCATTTGCATGAATTCTTCTGGTCAGGTAGCCCGGGTGTCCGCCTGCCCGCAGTTAGCCTCTGCCCCTCAGTTCCATCCACTATCACACAATGGTAATTTGGTCATCTTGCACGGTAGAAAGTGTTGCAGAGGAGGAGGAAGGCAGTTTGAGGGAAATCTGACCACCATGCTTGATGGAAACAGTTTCTCTTCTAATCAGTGATTAATATGCCTCTCCTGATTTTAGAACTCCATCTCTCTTTCTTTATTTGCCTTTTCAGGGGGTCATTAAGAATCCACTGTCTCTTGGATGTTCTGCTCTATTAGGCAGGCAGAGAAAAACTCATTTGGCATGAACTAGGCAGCAGAAAACACCCTTGCCATGTGGGAGTAACCTGTCACAACCTGGTTTTCTCTGGCCAGATGACTGGTCTTGTTAGTAGTAATGCCATTACAACATTCCCATTCAGATCCCCATGACCCAGTAATTGTTTTGGGAATGAGTGCAAAGCTATCAGACACCAGCTACTATAATTAGAAAAGGGAAAAACAGACACTCACCAGAGCTAACGTCTTTAGGCTGGAGCATTTATGGCACATTTTTTTTTTAGGTTATGGAGCCTCCTTCTCAGTTTTGCTTCCTAAAATACAAAGTCTACAGTTTTGGGGTTCTCGTATTCCAGTTTTTGTTACTGCAGTACACTCTCTTTCCTTTTCCCCCCTATTTTAATCTGAGTACAAATTGCTGTCAGCACATCGAGTTCATGTGCCAGCCACATTCAGAACAGGGTGTTCTGTGCTCTTCAAAACAAAATTGCTCTAGGGCAGTAAGAGAACAATAAGTCAGAGCTCCAGTTTAAGTGATGTTTTGCAGCAGACCCGGCTTACTTGATGTGGTTACACTCGGATTGCTCAGCAAAGCTTGAGTAATTTCATTTGGTTTGACTTCATGGGGTTTGGAGGACCTCCCCCCTCTAAGTTCCATGGACTTTAAGTCAAGGGAAAATGTTGTTCCTTTTTGTGTCTTTTTTTTTTTCCCTCTACTGAAAAAGCCCTAAGTAGAAGCATCCTGTATGTACTTTTATTCTCTTTGGACACGTCATAGATCATTTACTTCCTGTAAATCATGCTGGTTGGAATTAGCAACAGACCTCCTGAGCCCTAGAGGCCGAGCTCCCAGTGAGTCATGATGGTTATTATTAAATATTTATTAAGTGAGTATTTGTACTAAGAGACGCAAGGTCAAAAGCAACCACAAGTCTTCCTAGCCAGAGCTGCCACGGTTTTCTTTGGTATCACTTGTTGAGACAATTAAAAAACAAAAACAAAACCCAAGCATTGGACCTGGAGGAGCCAGGCATGTTTGATCTGTCACCGTGAAGGGGGCCCCTGCTGTGGTAGTCGGTGGCATTTCTGTGGCTCCAGGGTGGTGTGTGAGTTCTTGTCAGTAGTCTTGTAGAACCTGTCACACCACTGTTCCGAGTTTAGAAACCAGTTAACAGAGAGATAGCCTTTGCTACTTGTAGATGTAAAGAATCAATGGGTTATATACTCCCTGAACCTGTGGCACCTTCTCTCACACTGACATTCCAGATTTGAAAAGGCTGTGGTTTTCTGTGTACATATGAACTGGTATGTGTGTGCGTGCATGTGTGTGTGTGTGTGTGTGCACGCACGCGCACACATGTACCAGTTGTAGATTTGATGGCACTGTAGGTAGTGTTCAGGTCCAACTTAAAAGAGTTAGATTTACCAAAAAAGAAAAAAAGTCCATATAAAAGGTATTAAATATGAGAGTTA
>ML103230.1:3144-28147 GCA_003697995.1 Taxidea taxus jeffersonii
GGCCGTGCCGGGGCCCCTCGGGGGCGGTGCCTTGGCCGTGCCGGGGCTCCCCGGGGCGTCTGGCCTCCGCCTCCGCTCGCCCGCGCCGGGGCAGTGGCACCCGGAGTCCTGGCGGGGATGTGGGCACCCGCGGCTCGGGGGAGCGGCTCCCCCGCCCAGAAGCGGAGTTGTCGCTGCGGTCGCCGGGGAAGGAAGACGGAGCCGAGGCCCGCGGTGTCCTGAGAGGAGACGGTGGTCTCATCCCGTCGGGAATGAGGGGAAATACGGTGGCCGTTTGCTCGCCGGGACCCCAAGAAGTACAGCAGGTAAAGAGAACGGTCGCGGACCGCCACCTCGTGCTCAGTTCCCCCGACTGCCGTGCCCTTCCACCTCTTGCGGCCCCTAAACTAACTCCGTGTTTAGGATCCTCTGCAGCCTTTTCCTAAGACCCCACACCTGCCTTCCCACCCTGCTTCCTCTCCCTCGGCATCTTCTCTGCCCCAGACAGCGTTTCCTTCCTCATGTGCCAGTCTACGAGGGTTCTGGGACAAGTGTGAAATGTGGTTTAGACAGTCGGCCTTTCTTTGCGGGAACAACTTGGCTGATCTGCGCTCTGACGGAGCCCTAAAATAACTTGCGGGGGCGGGAGGGCGGTGAGGCCGGGAGAGGCGGGCACGCGAGGGGGTGCGTGTGGGGATGATCGTGAAAATAAGAACGAACTTGTTTTCTGTAAATTGGTTTTGCCAAAAACCTTGCCAAGGATTGCTGACTAGTCTCTCCTTTGACATTGAGTAAATAGAGTGGCTTCACCAAGAAGTGCGAAGTTGCACAGGGTTTACTTGGGCATTTTAGAGGGGAAACAGAGCCTTCAAATCACAGGTGGCTCCCAGAGTCTTCAGCAGAATATAATTGATCCTCCCGCCCCCCCCCCTTATATCCACTACCCTCTATAGTTCTCCTGGTTGGTATTTGTTATGTATTTGCACGTTATTTGGTTAAACCAGAGTTAGGCAGTTGATAATTTTTAAATCACTACTGGATGGTCTGATGTTTATAAATAGTGGTACAATCACATACAATTTTTTCAGCGAAATAACTCATCAAATGATACCAAATGTTGTACAAGTAGATTTTTAGTGATGACACTCTATTTATGTATGATATTTTTGTATAAATGCTGCCGAGTGTTCTTTAAAACAGGTAAATCTGTTTGTAAAGCCATGGAATTGTGTTTATTTTTCTTTTAAAGAAGATATCTTTTTTATGACTTTTCTTGTGCTTTTCTTGCTTTAATATGAGCAAGCAAAAAAAAAACACCTGAAAAACAGATTTTACAATATTATTCAAAAATATATGTAAGCTGATCTCTTAGTTTTTGGTGGTGGAATATTTTACCAAAAGGTTCAATGTCTCTGGTATGAGAACTTCCTCTTACAAGAAGTGCTTCCAAAGTGATTAGCAAACTGACATTCACTCCACATGTGTAAAAATATCATATAGTAAACTTTTAAAGTTATTGAATCGTGTTTTCAAAAACCTTGCTTTGCCTAAGTCCTTATGCTCCTTTGATATTTAATATTTGTTGTTACTGAATCATTAGGCACAATATTCAGTAGATATTACACCTTAATCATTAATGCATATAGTATACCTCCACTGTGAGCTTACAAGTATGGAAAAGTTGTCCTGTATAACAATTATAATCTACAATAAATTTCTTTAATCTTGAAAAAAACCTAGTGATGAACAATCCATTTAATAAATTAGACATACATAAACAGACTATAAAAGAAATCAGGAACTTTTAACATTTTACAAATAATTTGTTTTTTTTAAACAATTAAAACACCTCTCTGGGTGTTAATGAGGATAATAATACTCAATACATATATGCACAGTATTACACTTTGATCAATATCATTTCATTATCTTGTATATGACCTTTTAAAATTTATCAGACCCTCATTTTGATGTTTAGTTGTTAAGATTGTGTCCCTTAAGAATTCCTAATGTCCTTTGGGTAAAGTAGGCAAATATCTATGGACATAGCTACAGTTAAGCAAAAAAGTAATGCTGATTTTATTTCTTTCTCTAGAATTGTACTGTTAGAAACTGATTTATATGAAAATGATTATCATAGTATCATAAACCCAAACACTTAATTTCCTAAAGATTTAGGTGGTGTTGCTTTGTGATTTTTCAAAAAATGCCATCTCATTAACATCTTCTGCAGTTGAATTTATGTGAAGTAAACACAACTGGTTGTGTGTTGTGAATGGTACAAATACAGGGTTATCTGTATAGTATCCCTTGTTTGAAGTGTATTCGCTTATAAATTTCTGAACACACCTTCTAAATTAGGAAACAAATTAGCTACAAATAACAACTTGTCTTTTTAGCGTATCATTTTGTTAGGTATGAGGGAAATATTTGTGCTGGTATAGGAGACACCAGGAAAAGGAAGGAGATAGTAAAATTGCTTCCTAACTATTTTACGGTCATGACTTCCTTTGAAAACCTGGTGATAGTTCTAGATCTGCAACTTGGACTGGATTTCAAGAGGTTAAATGTTCTTGAAGCCAGTTCTGGACCCCTGGCTGAGGTCACCTAAATTAGATTCTCAGCATGTAGGTGGGCTCTGTTGCTGCACATACCAAACCTTGAGTCAGTCCGTTATAATAAAGTATGATGACATTAATGCTTACATTAATAATAAAACAATGAGAACTTAATTAGAACAGTAACACAAACCAGGTATTAATTTATGGAAATGTGCTTGTGATATTTTGTCTAGTAGACTCTAATATTTGTTCCTAAACTCCTTTTTCAAAAATAACATACAATAAGTGAACTGAATGAAAAAAAGGGGAAAATTAAAAAATAGGAAACCTTAACTAAGATCATATTGCATTGAAGACAAAGGCCTAAGTAGCAACCAGGTATAAAAAGGCAAGGACTATATAAAATTTGTGTTTTTATAAAGAATGTCTTCATGAGTCAGTGGATTATTTACATGGATTTCTGTGGATTAGATTATAATTGAGGCTGTCTTGCATTTCAAAGGCTTGAGGTACAGATGCCCTCTGTATGTAAAGGACTATTTGCATTGGTTTTCCTCCCAGCTCCTTCGGGGCCACACTGCCCTGACCAACGGCTGCTCTTGGGAGCCATGGTTCCTATCCTTTTGTCTTAAGATTTTTTATTCAATCTATTTGTTTATAATCCCCCTTAATCCAGAATGATTTGAGGTAAACACCCAATAAATTATTCTCCAGCGAATTTCCTTCTCTCTTGGGGAGCTTGCTGCTGTCCCTCTGACTTCTAGCACTTGCTCTCAAAACGAAAGTGCTGTGCGAAGCCCATTGACTGAGCTCCTACTTTAGGCCTGGAATGGCTGGCGTTCATTACCTTTCATCCATCTTCACAAGAACCTTGTGAGGAGGGCCCCACTTAAGACAGAAGGAAACTGGGCCCAGAGAGGCTATCGTTTGCCAAGGTGATTGCTCAGCAGAACTGACACCAAACCCACGCCTGCCATGGAAGCACAGCGCCCAGGAAGACTGCTTGGGTTAGTCCTGCCTCTCATTCTTCTTGTGAATGTAAAATAGCTCAAATGACCAGACCACATGACCACTGCTAGGAATACTTTGAATCAAGGAAAAAGGGGGCCATCACATTTAAGGTTAACATTAACTAGTGTAAAGCATGAGCACCGGAAACCTTGGTGCCCTTAAAAACCTCAGAATTCTTTGGAAACTCTGTCTTCTTGAAGGCAACTTTGATGTCTTCATTTTCTAACTAAATATTTTTCCTTGACTTTTTACTAAGTCAGGCAAATACAGAAGGCCAATAAAATAGATAAAATAGTATCTTATGAACACAGTATTCCATTAGCAAGTCTTGAGATGTGTGGCACATAGTGGGAGAGTGACTAGCACACTGGTACTTCTGTTTTATGAAGTTTTTTATTTTATTCATAATCTGAAGCAACAGTTCCGTCAGCCTTCACATATCATCATATAGTATTGCCTTTTTTTGCCTTTCTGCCTTTTTTTTTTCTTTCGTTTCCAATATCCAACTTGGAGGTGTATGTAAGTGGGGAATGGTAAGAATGACCCAAATGGAATAGTAAAAGAATGATCACCTCTTCCCTTCATTTGACCTGTCTCAAGCCCCAGGTAACTGTCCCACAGTGTGTGTTTCTTTAAGAAGTACCACACTCCGCTCAGCGTTCTGCAAGATTCTTCCAGCTAACACTTTGTACAAGTCTGGAAAAGTAGAGGTCACTATCTCTTTGAAAATTGCTTCAATCTTGTCTTTTTTTTCCCCCCTTCTCCTTCTTGAATTCTCAGTACATGCATTTTGGCCCTTCCCATTTCCATCTTCCACTTCTTCTCAGACTGCTGATTCCATCATTCCACCTCATGATAGTTTAATTGCTCCAGTGATTTGTAATTATTGTGTGTGAGCTCATCTACACTGAGCGTTATTCTTAGGACTCTCAAATGCAGCAGGTGTGAAAGTGTCCCTAGGAGTGGTTCTACTTGTGTATCTGCTGGGATACTGGGGGTTTATGGGTCTCAAAGCAGCTTTCATGTAAATTTGATGGGTGGGGGTTATAGCAGCACATATTTGTTACCAATTTGGACAAACTGTCACCTGTAAATGGTACAGGCTTGTGGTTGATTCAAGCTTATGAATTTGCTTTCTATGAAGTGGTTTGTCTTTCGATCCACAGCCTTAGAGAGGGAGGGATCTCTTCTTGGACTTTCTTTGTATGTGGGGGCTCAGACTTTGCTAGGGACAGAGACCAACTCTCCCATCTCTGTTGGGCATTAAGATTCAGGCTCAGTCTCTAGGCCCATAAGTAGGTCTAATAACCTGCCTACTATATGTGGCATCACTCCCCAGTTATCTCTCGCTTTCATTTCCATCCTTTTTTCTAGCTTGAGAATATTCCATTCTTTCCTGTAATTCTGACCACGTATTTTTAAAAGTATTACATTTTATGTAGAACTGTGTCTTGTTGCTACAAATGGGGTTCTCTCATGCCTGCTCAGTCCTTTATATTAGAAGACCTCCCTATGTGTGATACATTTTATTATTTGGAGGGAACATTTCCTATATAACTATTTTTAAAGATAATTATATTAAATTATATTTAATTTTAATTATATTTAATTAAATTATATTTAAAGATAATAATAAAAAATACATTGTATATCATATTGAGCTAGATTAAAAGAGAGCTCCATGATATTCCTTATCTAAATTTTAAATAAACCAAATTTTAACCAACTTCTGGAATTTTAAAATGAGTAATAAAGTTAAATGGTGTATTAAATGATGTTAAATGGTTACATTATAATGAAGATAATTCTCAATTATTTATGTTAATTATGTAGTCTGTGGATTATTTAAATGGGTGATCTAACCTATTGATTATTTATTCTTGGGCTATCTATACTTTTACTACCAAATTGTTTTTTTTTTTTTTAAGATTTTATTTATCTATTTGTCAGAGAGAGTGAGCACAGGCAGACAGAGTGGCAGGCAGAGGCAGAGGGAGAAGCAGGCTCCCTGCCGAACAAGGAGCCTGATGCGGGACTTGATCCCAGGACGCTGGGATCATGACCTGAGCCGAAGGCAGCTGCTTAACCAACTGAGCCACCCAGGCGTCCCTACTAAATTGTTTTTATTTATTAATATCTCTACCAAATATTAGTTGGAAAGTAAGTAAATAGAACTCAGGACAGTTTTGTTAGTAATTAGAGTTTGAATGGTTAGTTGCTTGAAACTAATAAATTGACGTTTGAGTATTTTATCTTGTGACATGAAACTCAGACCTTAAGTATGAATTTGTAATTAGAACAGGTACTCAGGTAAGTACCAGTTGATTTCAGGGTTTTTGTTTTTTTTTTTACTTTGCCAGGGTCAGTGAAGGGGACATAAAAATGTAATATAATTACCAGATTCACCTCTTGGACTAACAACGATAATAAGACAATAAATTTATTTTTAAAATAGTAAAACTTAACTAAAATATGGCTTGCATATCTACAACATAATCTGTTTCCAATGAGATATATCAGGAGTAGGCAAACTTTTTCTATAAATGGCCAGATGATAAATATTTTGGGCTTTGTGGGCCATAAGATCTCTGTTACAACTACGCAACTGGGCAATGGTACAGCCATAGACATACATAAATGAGTACACATGGCTGTGGCTTAGGAACAGTCTACTTATAAAACAGCTGGCAGGTCTTAACTTGACACCCAGGCCATCATTTACCAAACCCTGATCTATACAAATGAAAGCAATCAGTTATGAAGAAATAACTTTAGTTGTGATGTATTTTTCAACACAGGATGATACGGTCGACCTTAAAAATTGCACAACAAAGCTATCATGCAGCAAATTAGCTTACTTGGGAATAGGGAAATTGCAGTTTGGGGCCTGTAAATCATGGAGAAGCATAGGCAAGTCTGGAGAACAGGGAAGAACATCCTTTTGTAGAGGGAAGAAGGAAGGTGGGAGGAGTGGTTTTGAACAAATGTTCCTTGGAGGAAGAGGAGAGTTTGAAGTAGTAATGGCTTCTCATTGGCCGTAGGTGACTGAAGTCGTGGCAGCTTCTCATTGGCTGGGAGGAAGTTGACTCCCTCCTGCTGGACTGTATAGGCTGTGAGGGGCAGTAGTGCAGGAGAGCTAATCCCTCGTGACTTCTGATTCCATTTTGAATGAGGTTTGTTCATTTTCACAATAGCTACATAAACACTGTTATTGAAAAATCACTTTATACAAAATACTAATCCATTCATACTCAAAAGATTTAGAAAAGAAGGAAATAGTCCTTATTTATTTCTTCTTTACCTTCTTTACTCATTTCTTGCTTCAGGCAATGATATAATTTACAGACTTAAAAAAAAAAAACGTTGCTTTCCTCTCTGGAGCTGAAACTTCAAACTGAGTAAGTTAATGTTTGTATACTACTAATGTTAATGTTTGTATACTTCTAATTCATAAAATTAGTATGGCGAGATTTGTTTTTTGAAAAAATAATATTTTAATATATGCATCACTGTGAGTGTGCTGTACAAATTACATTACATTATGGATCATCCTTAAATTTTATCACTATACAAAACTGCTACAACAGCCCACAATAAAAAAAAATTAGAGAAATGCATATATGTGACCCATATTTTAAAATGGAAGTTGTTGTACCCATCAGTAAGCCATGATCATCTGCACAGTAGGTTTATGATTTTGCTTCTACATACAATAATCAATAGAGGTGATCCAGAGGGTCATTTTCCTTTAAGAGATAAGAAAGATTTATATACATTGGAAATAAGGAGGGGGAAACTTAAAAATTATTTTATCAAGTTTGCCTCTTTTGACATGTAAAAGATTTTACAATTTCATTCAGGTAGTTTCATAAAGTATTCTTACTTTCCTACAGGGAAGGGCTCCAGATTTTTCTATGTTGCTTATTTTAAAAATATTAACTATATATTGAAAAGTGATGTTGTCCTTTATTTGCTACACATTAAACAGTTGGAAGATGTTTATCAAACTTATAGCTATTGGTTATTTGTAGATAATTTTTTTTAAAAGGCGGTAATTTTGCAGTATATAAGTATATCAAATTAACATATTGAAAACCTTAAGCTTTTACAGTGTTATATGTTAAATCTACCTCAATGTAGCTGTAAAGAAAAAAAACTAATGGAACCCTTCTTGCCCACTTCAAAAAAGAAAATACTCTTATACTATAATGATAGCTCTATATCCCTACACATGTGTCCAAACCCATAGAACATACAACACCAAGAGAAAATTCCAGTTTACTGAAAGGAAAATCACTTTCAGTGATTATGATGTGTCAAGGTAGGTAAAAAATGTACCATTCTGGTGAGATAGATTGGTAAGGGAGGAGGCTGTGCATGCATGGGGACAATACGGGTATGGCAGATTTCTGTATCTCCCTCTCAGTTTTGTTATAAACTTGAAACTGCTCTAAAAAATAGTCTCTAAAAAATGTACAGTGCATACATACACCACATTTTCTTTATCCATTCATGTGTTGATGGACACGTACATTGTTTTCATATCTTGGCTATTATAAATAATGCTGCAGGGAACATGGACGTGAAGAGATCTCTTCGAGATCCCAGTTTATTTCCTTTTAATATATATGCAGAAGTGGAATTACTGGATCAGGTAATAATTCTATTTTTAAACTTTGTGAGGAAGCTCCACACTGTTTTCCATAATGGCTGCACCATTATTATTATACCAACAGTGTATATGAGTTCCAGTTTCTCCGCATCCTTGACAACAGTTGTTATCTCCTGCCTTTTTTTGAGAATACCACTGTAATAGGTGTGAGGTGATACCTCATACTATATTGTATCTTGAAATTTGCTAAGATGGTAACATTTAAGTGTTCTGACCAGGGAAGGAAGGAAAGAGAAACAGTAACGATGTGAGGTGATGATTGTGCTTATTAGCTTGACTCTGGTGGTCATTTCACAGTATATGTCAAAAGTCAAGTTGTACACCTTAAATATGTACAGTTTTTATTTGCCAATTATACCTCAATAAGGCTGGGGAAGAAATGGGGCTGTGGAAAATTTTCTATAGCATATGCTTTTGATGCGAGTTCTATGTTATATCCAAAATGTGACTTTGTCAACTCCTTCCCCAGTTAAACAAATGGATTTTTAAAAGTTGATCTGCTGCATTCAGAAAAGACAGGGAAAAAATTCAAAGGCCAGAATCTCATTAGCAATGGTCTGAGTTGTAGCACTGCAAAATTCTTATGGGTCACTAACCCTAATTTCAAACTATAGACTAAGTATCTCCATACGATAGTTCACTCACCCCACATTCTTTCTCTGTCCAAGATGGGCTGCTTCATTATTCATTTCAAACCATTCCTGCTCTGGTTGGTTAACATTGGTTTTCATTTCATTTATTCTCCCACACAGCCAGGTTAAAACCTTTCCCATGTCCATCCGAGGGGGTGCTGGGTTCCATGAAAACCTCACTCTACATGGCTTCCGAGTTTCCTGAATTGGGGTCCAGTGGCCTCTGCTTCTGTGATGCTTAGACTGCAGCTTGGTATCTACCACCATCTGGAGTTGCTCAGCAAATTATTGTGGAGTTAGGCTTAATTTTTTTCCATCTTCTCAAGTTTGAGCACAGAAACCTCTTGGAACTTCTCTGCACATGGGAAACATCATGAAGAAGCCTAGGCAGGCCCTAGCCCTCCATTTCCCTCTTAGACCATCATCTTTTAGCCTCCTCCTCCTGTTGGCATTTGCCTTCCCACACCGCTGGACCCATGCTGATGGCTGGAACTTCCTTGGCCTGATCAGCATCATCAGCTTCCTCCTGTCCGTGTGTATCTGCTCCATCCCCTGAGCAAAGTCCTGTCACAGATCACTCCTGTAGTGTGGTTTTCCTATTCTTATCCCAAAAATGGTTTTAAAATCCCGTAAGTGTTCAGTTGCCAGTGCTGAACATTCACAGCCTCCAGCCTCAGCTGGAAGGACCCTTAACCTCATGCTGTGATTTCATTTATGCTCCACTTTTCCCTCTCCCATCTCACTGAAAGCCATTCCAGACCTTCTCTTATGTCCTTACCACCATTAGCAGATGAGCTCTCTCCTGCTCAGCTGAGACAGTGGGACACTCAGGTATGCACTGCCTCAACTTCCTGTTCTCCCCAGCCATAACCTTAACCATGCCCCTATCTATCCTTCCCTCTTCAAAGCATCCTTCCCTCTTGGCCCGGGTCCTCCCCTTCTGCTTTCTCCTTCAACTTCTTCAGGCCATTACATTTCCATGACCACCACCCCCCACCACGGGTGCCTTCCCCTATTTATGAATTAGCGCAAGATTAATACATGTTTGAGGCTTACGTAAAAGGAAAACCTTTAGAGAGAGATGGTGGCTACACATATGACTGGTTTATTTTTTTTTAAGATTTTATTTATTTATTTGACAGAGAGAGATTAAAGTAGGCAGAGAATCAGGCAGAGAGGGGGTGGGGGGGCAGCAGGTTCTCCACTGAGCAGAGAGCCTGATGCGGGGCTTGAACCAGGACCCTGAGATCATGACCTGAGCCGAAGGCAGCGGCTCAATCCACTGAGCCACCAGGCACCCCATGACTGTTTTTTAAAGACAGAAAATTAATTCTCCTCAGCCTACCTGTGAGCTATTTAAAGCAATCTTGTCCTGTGCTTGTTTTGATATAGTTTTGTTTGAACAATTTTAATCAACTTACTCCATTTCAGTGTGAAAAAATTGGGGCAAAAAATGATTTAAGATAGTTTTTGAACAATGAAAGAACATAAAATGAATATTATAGCATTATCCTCAAATCAATAATTATGTTATTTACTAAATTCGGCCAGTAAATACCTGATATTTCTTGGCCTAAACTCTGAAGTACAGATGTTGGTATTTTAAAAAGGAACAAAATAGTAGGGGATGAAGGTAAAAAAAAAAAAAAATTTAATTAATGAATTTATTTTTATATATTTTTTAATTTAAACTCAAGTAGCCAGCATCACTAGTTTTGGATGTAGAGTTCAGTAATTCATCAGTTGCCTATAACACCTGGTGCTCATCACATCAACTGCCCTCCTTAATGCCTATCACCCTGTTACCCCATCCCCCCACCACCTCCCATCCAGCAATGACAAATGACATTTTTAAAAGACTTGGGAAGGAAGGCAGTTTTAGGTCCACAGCAAAATTGAGAAGAAGGTAGAGAAATTTCCCATACTCTTCCTGCCACCCCCCACAGCCTTCCCATTATCAATATTCCCTCCTCCTATAGTTGTTACAACACTGTTATCTCCTAAAGTTCACAGTTTGCTTCAGAGCTCATTCTTGGTGTTGTACATTCTCTAGGTTTGGACAAGTGTGTAATGACATGTATCCCCTATTATAGCACCATAAAGAATAGTTTCTATGCCCTGAAATTTCCCTGTGTTCCACCTAGTTAGCCCTTTCTGACCGCAGACTCCTGGGGAGCAGTGATCTTTTTATTGTCTTCATAGTTTTGCCTTTTGCAGGATTTCATATAGTTGGAAACATGTAATCTTGTCATATTGGCTTTTTTCACTTAACTGTAGGCATTTAAGTTTTCCCTACATCTTCTAATGGCTTGAGAGCTCATTTCCTATTATTGCTGGATGATATTCCATTGTCTGGATGTATCAGTTTGTTTATCCATCCCAGGTTTATGTAAAATCTTTTTAATGCAAAAATTATATGAGCACTTCTAAGAATATGTCTTTTCACACAAGTCAAACTTTTTTGCATTATTTATGATGTGGGAAGAAAAAGACCTAGTATTACTTCCTCACGGTGTACCATACAGTTTGCATCCAAATAATTGGCTGTATTCTAGAAATTTGTTTGCAAACCTGAATATATTTTCTTAGAAGTGTATCATATATCTGTTATGTTGAAAGAATGCTTTGCAAATGCCTAAGTCTAATGTAGCTAAATAATAATGTTTCTTCTTACACAAAGTCTAAACATTATATCAGAATATGTGATGCTCAGGATTGGTCCAAAGAATAAGACTGTTTCCTGGCCACATAAGTGAGATGTTTTCAGTGATAGTTTCAGTAGAAAGGAACTAAATGTGGTCCTGGGAGAGAAGCAGGAGTTTGTACTACATGTAGTGGGAATGAGCTCACAGCCACTTGGGGACATACTGACGTGTGAAATTTTACCAGCCATATCTATCAAATAGTAGTAGACTTTATGTTCATCCAGCATAGCCTAGATGTGGAAAAAAGCTTAACTATTTCTTTCAAATATACCAAAAAAAAAAAAAAAAAAAAAGAGGGACTCCTGGGTGGCTCAGTTGGTTAAGCGGCTGCCTTCGGCTCAGGTCATGATCCCAGCATCCCGGGATCGAGTCCCACACTGGGCTCCTTGCTCGGCAGGGAGCCTGCTTCTCCCTTTACCTCTGCCTCTGCCACTCTGTCTGCCTGTGCTCACTCCCATTCTCTCTCTCTCTGTCTCTCTCTCTCTCTCTGACAAAAATAAATAAATAAAATCTTTTAAAAAAAAAAGAAAGAAAGAAAAAATTCTCACTTTGAAAATCTAAAGCAATTACTTCATTCTATTGAGTTGAAACAAACTGTCAAAAATGACCAAGCTTTCAGTTACATTCCTGGGCATAAAGGTGAACTGAACAGAATCATGTTCTGAAAGAGAGCACTCACATTGCCAGAAGATAAGCTCTGAAAGTAGGATAAGATCTATAGCGGAACAGGGAATCCTGAGAGTCTGACTCAAACCAAGGCCACAGAATCATCCTCAATTCTGTGCTCTGTTTAAGTTTTTGCTGAAACTGAATTCGCTATTTTTCTCTTCTTTGGCTATCTAAGATTGTGTGAAAGACCAAAATTCTTTCAGGAGTGAGGATCCACAGGATACCCGTGGTGCCTCCAAGTAGTTTTCACAAGTCACTGACAGCCCTTTTAACCCTACAGTGAAGAGGCACGTGGGTAACAGACTTCCACATTGAAGATGACAATGTGAGGGTAGTATTTCCACAGTGATTCCTCCTGAAATCATTCAAAAGCAGCAAAGCGAGAGGAAAAACTCATTCAGATCCTATTTTAGGCAAAACTAGGAGACAACCAGTACCCAAACCACAAAACAAGTGGAAAGTTACCCAAAAGAGTGGGGATGGGACAGGCATGTGTCTGGAAGACTAGTGAGAGAGGCCGGAGGAGCTGTAGGCTCAGAAAACACGGTACTGTGTGTGTTTCAGAGGTAAAGAGTTTCCTGCGTGGTGCAGTGTGCACACCTCACATGCAGTGGGAGGAGGAAATGAACGAGCTGACAGCAGGGTATCACTCGCACAAGCTCTAGGCCGAGATGCAAAGGTGGGCAGATACAGAGTCACACAGAAGAGTCAAATGTCAGGAGGCAAGCTGACTGTTGAAGCTAAGCGTAGGACAGATCTTACATTGTGAAAAAGAGAGAGGGAGGGAGGGAGGAGGGACAGAAGAAAGGGAAGGAGAAAGAAGGGGAGGGGAATGGAGGAGAGAAAAGGAAAGGAGAGGAGAGAAAGAAACCAAACAAACAGACGTGAAAACTGAACAAACACAAATACTTTGGGTCGTGAAGAAAATTCCAGTTAGACCAGAACACATCCCATCCTGGCATAGACCTCCTGAAAGTAGCTGGGCAGAGAGCAGAAAGGAGAGGGAGAGAGTGACAGCTCTATGGAAGGGGCTTGTTAGAAGAAATGAGCAATATTTCATGAATAATGTCAACGCTTTTCATGTAGTTCTACATCTAGTGTTTGGAATAAGGTTTTCTCTTAGAGGGGACTATGGCTACATTGCTGTGCAGCTGAGATTATCAACCATGGCCACCCATTAGAACTGTCTAGGGAACTTGACAAATACCTAGAGCAGGGCCTCTGTCATACCAAATACATCAGAATGTCTGGAGAGGATCCTAAGCAATGGTATTATTTTATACATCTCCTAGTTTCTGCTAATATGTGGTCACAGCTGAGAACCACTGTTCTTCATGCCTCATTCTCTCCGGCCTTTTCTGGCCTGTTCCATGTACCATGTTCCTACCCCTGTGCCTTGCTTGTGTCGCTTAAACATAGATCATTCCTGCCCCAGGGCCATTACACACACCAATCCCCTACCTGTATCACACTTGGCCCTGGTCTTTTCATAACTTCTTTCTCATTCTTCAGGTCGTCCCACAAAGGGCTACCCTGACCATATATTTAAATATTCTCCCCATCCCCATGCTTACTTTCTTAATAAACTTGCCAGGGTGAGAAATTTTCTTGATTATTGTTTTCACATTGATTGGCTATTTGCTCTCAACTAGAGTATAAGCTCTGAAAAGGTAAGACCTCCTTTGTCCTGTGCACTCAGCTATCCTCAGCATCTAAAACAGGGTTTGGAGCCCAGTTGGTACTCATTGGATCAAAGACAGCAGAAGTGGCTTCAGCAGGATCCCAGTAGCCTTTGCATAGAACTGATTCATATAAGGCAAGCCAACTCAGCATCCCAGAAAAAGAGTTTCAGAGAGTCAATCATTAATTCCATTAAGCAACCTCTATATACAATAGGAAGCATTGCCATACACCCACCTAAGACGGCATTACTTTTCTTGGGCAATTACTGAGACGACGAAAACTGAATTTCTCATTTATTCTAGCAAACGTAAAAACTAGTTAACAAAAGCAACTCATATGTGTGACAGAGATAATCTTTGATGAATACTACTTAAATACATCATGAATGACATACAACTGCTGTTATCATTCACTCCATTGCATTGTTACCATAGTTTACCAAATCTACAGTGCCCATTTTTTGCATTTTAATAGCTCTTAATTGGGATGCTTAATACCATTAGTGCCAGATTATAGTTTAATTTGAAGAGGTATTCCTTACTGGCATAAAAACAGTGGTGTTCTTAAAATTATCAGTCTTAGCTTTGATGAGATAATAGTATATGAGAAAGTCAGGGCTTTTTCAGGAAGTGTCCTTGAATCAGTACAAAGCCTATTTTTTTTAAAGATTTTATTTATTTATTTGACAGACAGAGATCACAAGTAGGCGGAGAGGCAGGCAGAGAGAGGAGGAAACAGGCTCCCTGCTGAGCAAAGAGCCCAATGTGGGGCTTGATCCCAGGACCTTGGGATCGTGACCTGAGTCGAAGGCAGAGGCTTTAACCCACTGAGCCACCCAGGTGCACCCCCCTCTTTTTTTTTTTTTTTTTAATTTAGAACTATGATCTTAAATCTTCCCACTGGTCTTCTCTTGCCAAATCAAGTTATCTTTCTCTGTCCTCATCTTTGACTTCCCCAGAGCATTTGGTAACCCTGAGTGACCCCATCATTCATGTATGCCACCACAGAAGGTATGGATTTCTGCAGCTTCTCAGTTCTGTTTCCCAGCTGTTGGTAAGGAGCTGTTCAAGTTTGTGTTCATCACCTCTCTTCATTTTTTTGAAACTTTACTCTTGGTACCATCACCTCCTAATTCTCTCACACCAGGACCTAAGTAAATTCCTACACCACCACCACCACCCACAAAAATTATTTTTCCCTCTTTTTTTTAAATTTATTTTTTCAGTGTTCCAAGATTCATTGTTTATGAACCACTTTAAAAAAAGACAAGTTCTTTATTGTGTTGGTTTAATTAAAACTTACATTAGATTTTTATGTTGCAAATGATCAAATACCCACTCTACCGTTTTGAATGGAAGAAAGGCAATTTATTGGCTGATGTAACTAAAAAGTACAAGATTAGAGCTGATTTAGGCATGCCTCAATTTACGGACTTGAAATTACCATGAATTTTACTTCATCTCTCAGCTCCAACCTTTGCTGCTCACTGACCAGGCTTGAATATCTATCAGATTCAAGTCAAGCAGAAAAGAAAGTCTGTCTTGTCAGCCACTGAAACAAAAGTTGTGGGATTGCTCTGATTGAGGCTGGTTGGCTTGGATGGAGTCATTCTAAAATAAGCTCTGGCCAAGAGAATGCCACAGTCTGCTCAGGTTGGCCTAAGTCAGGAGTGAGTTCATACTGGGAATGGACCAAACATGACTGATAGCAAGGTAGGGGTGAGTCCCCACACAAAAAATCCAAGGGTTATTACTAGAAGTAGAGTTAATGGATGTTGAGAAACAAAAAACACGTGCTCATACACTTTTTGGAACCAACACGTTCATTTTTGACATTTTTAAGTTTTTAATCTCTCATTTTTAAATGAAAAAAATTTTATATTCTTTTCTAAATATTAGTAAGCCAGTGGCATTTTTTGCTATAGTGGAGAAACCAGATTTTGTGCTATTGTGGAGATGCCAGATTTTCTTCTTGTTGCTGAAAGTATCCAGAATCTAATGCTTGATTATCAAACAGTTTTATTTCTTTCATGGTAGGTAACTGGACTCAGTCATGCATAGGCTGTGCTTAGGCCAGCATCCTTCATTTTTTCCCCTTTAGTTTCACTTCCTTTTACAAATAAATTTTTAAAAGGACTTTTTGATCACTTGCTAATTGGGGGGCAAAAACATACATTAGTTGAAATAATTTACATTAAGCTTTGGAAAGTTTCTGGCAGGGCCAACTGGCAAATGGCAGTTATTTTAAGCTAAGAAAGAGAACAGAAGAGAAGTTTTGGGGAGAAGTGGGAGGGGTAATTGAAATATGTTGAGCTTGCAATAAGATGACTGAGATACCCACACCTATAAGTCATAAACACAAGGGACCCCAGCCAAAATCTTCAGTTACATCTCATTCGTCAAGGTCATTCTCTTCATCACTGTCTTTTCTCCCAGGCCTCAGCATTGAATCTTGCTGTCACCTCATGACCTCATGACACAGGGTTTGTGTTCTCATGAGACCTCTAGCATCCAGCTGTCACATGTTAAGTGGAAAGAAGGTTTTTTGAAATAATAAGACTTTAAGACTTTTTGGGTGAAGGTTGAAGGTCAGGAGCTCAGGAACTCTCAAGAGGACACAAGCAGAGCAATGGTCAGAAGCATGTCAAGTTCAGCTTCATGGAATCTCCAGAGTCTTTAACTTTCAGACTGTGAAGTATCCATGTGTGTCAGTCCAGACTGTTAAGCTGCATGTATCATATACAAGGCAAATTGTTGACAAAAGATGTGGATACTCAAAAACTAAACTGTAAGAAAATAATAATAATGATTTGGTTTGATTGTGTGAAAGTTCTCTCAGGTAGTCTACCTAGGAAAGTTAGTTACTAGCTGAGCACATTAATGATTAGGCATAGCATCAAGTCAGAATATTTTTATCATATTTGATATACCATGGAGTAAGCCAAAATACGTTTGTTGTAAAGGCTGTATTTGTCATAATCCGTGATTCATGTATTTTATTTCATTTTGAAAAATTCACTCACAGCATTAAGAAACAATTATAATAATAGCTGCCATTTATATGTGTTTTACTCTGTGCCAAGTGCCTTTTGTACATTATCACATTTAATTATTTTACTAGCCTTGAGCAGAGAGCTGATATTATCCCCAACATTAATAGCAGAAAACAGACCATTAAGAAAATAACTAAGTTACCTAACATTATACAAGCTATTACTTGTGAAAAAGCTGGATTTAAAACTCAGTTAATCCCAAAGCCTAGAATTTTAGGCTATTTATTTATATTATTTGTAGGGAAAGAATAAGGAAGATTTTAAATTAACACTGTACAGTGTTAATCCTCAGACTGCAGAATACAGGACATCAGCCAAGCTGTCAAGCCATAGAGGCTATCAGTATCTATACCCAATTTGGGGGGGTAAGGGGGTTGAACTAAAGTCACCAATACCGTAACTGTTTCAGGGTTTTGCTTCATGGTCTCAAAACTTATTTGTGAGTCAATAAAAAAAACAGAGCACTTAGGTCAGTGACAGATACACATCTCAATGTGTGTTGGCTCATATACATTTACAATTATGTTCACACACTATTATGTCAACATACTGAATACATTTGAAACATGCACAAATACCGGAAATCTCAAAAGGCTGAGGTGGTGATGATTTCTGCTGCAGGAGAATCAACTACCACCAGGTCTCTTTCAGATACACTTAACTTTTCCTTTATGTGCGTCCATAGCCTTTGGTTCCTATCTACACTCTTAAGCTAACCGCATTATTGAGTAATTATTTAGCTGTCTGCCCTCTAAGCTAGAAAGAAAGCTACTTTAGTAAGCACAGAAATTGTGACTTGTTAAATTCCTTCATTTAGTAGATATTTAATAAGTACCTAGAGGCTAAGGACTCAGTCCCTGCCACCAAACTTAAAGTTAAATAAAGAATAAACAGGATTTAGGGAAGTAAATAAGCAGTGACAGACTGGTCTACACTGAATGCTGTGAGGACCTTAGGAGGGTACCAGCCTTGCAAAAAGGAGGAAGTAGAAGAGTTAGAGAAGTCTAAGTACTAATATAGAATAGCCCCGACTAGGTAGTAGCTCCTCAGAAGAGATATGTGGTTGTTAAATGCTGATTATTATTTTTTTTTTAAGTTTGAGAAGATTGAGAAAAATCACTTCTCTTTTTACTGCCCCAGTTCTGAACCAACTGAGAGACAAAGGGAGGAGGCAAATGAAGGTCTCAATATCATTTCTGTTACAGATGTATTGGAGAATGTATTCTAGAAGTGCAGCAACAGTGGGCTTGCTGATGTTACAACCCCAGCAATGGCTCACCCACCCCTCAGGCAGCTCTAGGTGATCACAGGTCCTTCCTAGGACCTGAGGATCAGTGTCAAAACTGTACTCTCTCCAGGCATAAACATCCCTGAAGAGGGAGAAAATGGACCATACCAACCCACTTTCTTTTTCTAATTCATCAATGAAAAGAATGAATCCACTTTCACTGGGAAGAAATGAGAAGTGACAGAGAGAATCTAGAAATGTTACTATACTAGGAGGAACCTTCTCAAAAAAGGAGTAAGTGTTCCTTTTTAAGTGACTATTCTCACAAATTTCAGTGTCCGACGTATTTTCCAGTGTCTCTGGGCACAGACCTACTCCTCCATCTACAGATTTCCAGTATTCTCTTTTTCAGTTCTGGGTTTTTTCCTCCAATTTATTTTATATCACATATATTCCTTTTCATGAATCATTTACTCTAGTTCTTGGTCAGAAATTTCTGATCAGGGACGCCTGGGTGGCTCAGTTGGTTAAGCGGCTGCCTTCGGCTCAGGTCATGATCCCAGGGTCCTGGGATCGAGTCCCACATCGGGCTCCTTGCTCAGCAGTAAGCCTACTTCTCCCTCTGCCTCTGCCTGCCACTCTGTCTGCCTGTGCTCACTCCTGCACTCTCTCTCTGACAAATTAAAAAAAAAAATCTTTAAAAAAAATAGAAATTTCTGATCAGGGTAAAGAGATTTTAAGGATATTCATGAAGTATAAGTATTCTCACTTGATGATTACTTTTCAATAAAAACAAATACATTTACATTTTATAAATGGATGCTCCTTTCTCTTTGATCAAATCAGATATATGAAATGCCAGATGAATGCAACAGGAAATAAACCAGGGAGAATATTAATTTTACCAAAAAATAAACAGTTATCTTTAAATAGTAATGTACCTTACACAATATAAACCAGAAATGCAAATCAGACTAGAATTAATTTCTCTGCAGGAACTCTTAATGACAGATGTCAATGGAGCAAGGACTTCAAAGTTTAGTCTGAAATTATTTCAACCTAAAATTTTATACTAAATGAAACTATTAATCAGTTTTGGAGCAGAATAGATATATTTTCAGACATAAAAGGACTCAGATGATCTACTTCCCAAACACCACTTCTGAATGATTATTTGAGGGTGCGGTCCATCAAAGCAAAGGGGGAGGGTATATGAGGAGAGGATGTGAGAGCTGAATCAGGGAAGGTTCACCCAGCTCAGGGGAGCAATGAGATCTAAGGAAGACAGCAACTGTGCAGGAAGCTGGCTTGGCAAGACGGAGGAAGATGAGCCTGGGGTACAGGATGCTAAAGAAAAATGTGATCCTATACATTTCAGAACAACATCAGAAATTCAACAGAAGTTTGTCGATGTGGTAGAAGTAGAGAATGCCAGAAAGTGAAAGACCGTTAGAAGGTAAGGTAGCTTGAGGTGAGTCCTACAAGAAAACCATGATATAAACTACTCAAATTAGAAAGGAACAGTACATTTCAAGAAGAAGAATGACATTGATTCCAAATAATACATTAAAGGAATAAAAACTGAGAGACAACTAGGATAAACTGAGGAAGGCAAATTTAGCAAAGTTTTTTACTTTATGACAACAACAAAAATTGTATTCAGAAACTCCAACAACGATAGCTCTCTGGGAAAGGTGCAATATCAGTACAAGGCATTTAAAACATTTGGAGGAATATTTAAAAAAAAAAAAAAAGAGAGATTCCAGGGCACCTGAGTGGCTCAGTGAGTTAAGCCTCTGCCTTTGGCTCAGGTCATGATCTCAGGGTCTTGGGATTGAGCCCCAAGTCGGGCTCTCTGCTCAGCAGGGAGCATGCTTCCCCCTCTCTCTGCCTGCCTCTCTGCCTACTTGTGATCTGTCTCCTTCTCTCTGTCAAATAAATAAATAAAATCTTAAAAAAAAAAAAAAGATTCCATTCGAACTGATAATACAAGCATTGAGGAACACAGGTGTTTGTCTCTGAAAGGGAATATGGTTAGATAGTTGGGTAGCTAGTTGTAAAAATGTGAATGCTGTATATTGCATTATTTTTTAAATCAACCCGATCAAATCACAGGAGATAGAGGAGATTATAGTTTCAAAGTGGAAGGTAAATATGACCCCACTGAGTATGTACAAAAAGTACAGGGAAACTACAGAGGGTTGGCGATAAGAGTGGCTGCAGTGGGACTCCCGGATGGCTCAGTGGACTGAGCTTCCAACTTTTGATTTCAGCTCAGGTTGTGATCTCAGGGTGGTGGGATCAAGCCCCAAGTCGATCCCCGCATTGGGTTCCACATTGAATGGAGGGTCAGCTTGGGACTCTCTCTCTCCCTCTGCCCCTCGCTCTCCCTAAGATAAATAAAAGAATCTTTAAATATGATGGCCCAATGCAGTGATTACCAATGAATAACCTTTGAAATTTCAGGTAGTCCATTTACTGAAATGTAAGAGTTTTCTTTCTTTTTTTTAAATCTTCTTTTTCCAGCATCCCACTGTTTTCTTTCCTGTCATCCCTGACAACACTGAATTAGCCCTTTATGCTAAATAGTGACTCTTACACTTACCCCGAGTATCAGAAGAAGCCAGAAATGCCTACATTCAGTAGTCTAGTGGTCAATTTAATTTTTTATTTGTACAGCAACTCCAAAAGGAATATGAATTTTCTTTCTAAAATGCATACACTTGGATGATCTCTATTTAAAAATAATCAGAGAATTTGGGTGAGAAGCATCCAGGTAATTACATTAATTACATTCTAGATTTAAACTTGTGTTTTCATTTGTGTAGAGAATAATTTCATTTTGCTTATGTGAAAAGTCTATGGCCATCTCTCTTGAGGAAGCTGTAGCTTTGATTAGAGGGGCAGATCATTGACATGGGTATTTTTTAATGCTTGAAATTTATCTCTCACAAAATAATTTGATTTCACATTTCATTTGCCCTGAAAGCAAATACATTTATTTATTACTGTTATACTGACCTCTTCTGGAAAAGTCTTATAATGTCATCCTGATCATATGTTAGCTCTTTTTTTTTTTTTCGTGTTACAGTGCGCTGTGGAATTGAAATCATAAAAAATACTGAGTTTGGTATAACTATTCAGAGTTCAGTTAATGGAGGGCTCAGGTACTGAGCAAGAAGTTCAGAGTCTAATAGAGAGAATATGCATATAAAGCAATGATGGTAATGTAAATACAAATAAGTATAAGTTTATAAATACATATAGAAAGCTGATAGTGACAAATGAACAGACTTTCAAAAGTTAAATAGTCATTATAAAGAAAAGGATGGGAGGTAAGTCTAGTCAATATTTAGCCAGACACCCAATGGCACGTAGTTTCTTACAGAACCTAAAGGATGGGGCAAAGGGAGACAGACTCGGCCCAGTCATAAAGGTGTGTGTGCCCTGTCAAGAACGTGGTCCCCATCCTGAAGGCTTGCCGCAGGTCTTTAAGCTGGGGAGTGATGTGGAGAGAATGACCTGCTCTCGGCATTTCTCTGGCAATCCCAGGAGTCTAAAATGGACGGTGCAGAACCTGGAACCAGGCCAGCAGGTACTGAGCACCAGGAGACACCTGCTGGTGAGCACCCCAGTCAGATGGGACGTGAAGAGAAAGGAGCAGGCAGAGCAGGAGATACTGCGGCTTAGTGACTGGTGGGCTGGTTAGTGAAGGAGGTTCCCAAATCAGCCATCGGCAACTTTGTGGAGGTTGGAGTCATAACCTGAGAAAGGAAGGATGAACAAAAGAGCAGGTTTGGGAGATGATGAGTTTGGTTTGGGAGGAAAGTGTGAGGTGGTTTGGGGGGGATTTTGTCATAGGAACTCACATCTACAGTTAGTATCCAAACTCACAGGAACTACTAAAAATAGGACCACTGTACATGGATCAACTTCAGCTGGCTCCAAACATTGTCTGTTATATTTCACTAGTAAATTTACTCCCCAGCTCTTCATGACTTCTTGTCAAACTTTCAACTGTCTCATCCCCCATCATCCCCTATATCCTCCCTCCGCAGGCAAACTTACCTCCCACTTCATATCAAAAACACAAATAATTAGTCCAAAATGAACCATATATCTACCAGAAATTCCTTGTTTTCACCAGATCTAAAAGTGGCCTCCCCAACCCAATATCATAAGCAGCAGGACTGTCTGCCCCTAGGCAGAAATGAGGTAGGAGGGCAGGATTGCTAACTACTACAGGGGGACGGATACAGGTGAATCCCAGAAGGATCCTATAGTTAAGTAAGGTCACGCTTAACATAAGAGCCTAAGGACTTTTATTTATTTATTTATTTATTTTATTTGTAATTCATTTTCACTTTTTAAAAAAATTTTATTGTATTTTTCAGTGTTCTAAGATTCATTGTTTTTGTACCACACCCAGTGCTCCATGCAATACATGCCCTCCATAATACCCACCACCAGGCTCACCCAACCCCCCACACCCCTCCCAAAACACTGTTTCTCAGAGTCCACAATCTTTCATGGTTTGTCTCCCGCTCCGATTTCCCTCAACTCACTTCTCCTCTCCTTCACCCAGTGTCCTCCATGTTATTCCTTATGCTCCACAAGTAAGTGAAACCATATGATAATTGACTCGATTTGACTTATTTAAATTGAAGTACATTTGACACACAATGTTACATTAGTTTTAGGTGTGCAACATAGTGATTTAACAGTTGTATTCATTATACATTACAGAGAGAAGTGTAGTCACTATCTGTCACTATACATTATCACAGTAGTACTGACTATATTCCCTATACTGTACTTTGCATCTCCATGACTTATTTACGACTGGAAGTTTGTACTTCTTAATCCCCTGTGCCTATTTCACCCATCCCCTCTCCCCTTCCTCTGGAGACCACTAGTTCTCTGTAGGAATGATTTCTGTTTCTGTTTGCTTGCCAGGCCCAAACCAGCTCTGTAACCTTGAAGGAGCTCTTTTACATCCAGTGAACTGTTTGACTAGGTTGTTTCCTTTAAGGTCTCTTACAGCTTTAAAATGTTATGATTCCACTGAAAACATATACATTGGGAGATGTATATGTGAGTTATAAGTTGAAAGCTAGGCTTACATTAAAAACTTTGAAAAAAAAAACTTTGAAGATCTTATTTTAGTAATTTCAACTATTCTATGAAATGAAAGATGTTTTTTCTTTAAACCCTCCTCCTGAAGGATTGAAAAGTTGGTAGTATTAGATGAATCTGTAGATGTGAATGGAGTTCAAATCCATAACTTGACTAACATTTTTACAAAGCAGTGCACAAAACATTGAAAAGTTCATCGCTATAAAACCAATATACTGATTGATGAAAAGGTCCCTCAACATGTAATCTTTAAATGTGTGACATTTCATCCAGAATATTGAGTTAGGAGTTTCAAATTTTGACTTTTCAGACATACTGATACAAACATATATCTCATATCATCACTGGTAAGTATTTTGTATATATACATATGAGATAGTTGTGCTGTAATTTTATGTCTAACTAAATTACTGTGTCAGGGAAAATAGTAATGTGCAGAGAGTTCATGAAGGATTTTTTTAAGTATTATAAATAAATGTGTGATTAGTTGAAGCTGTACCAGCTTTTAATTTAAGGCCTGCAGCTGTTGGCATGAGAAGCATCAAATGTCAAAAGAAGTTAGAGTTATGAATAAACAGAATAAGAAAAGAGGTCTCCTGAGAAGAAAAGGAAATATTAAGCATATGGATTATCATTGCACTGCTTCTCCTATTCAAGGTTTAGTGCTAAAATACAAATTTCAAATATATAATTTAATCTTTGTTAATTCATGTTGCTCACCAGGCTATATAAAAATAATGCAAAATAAAAGATTATTAAAAAGCTCGATATTTTCTTTACATCTTATGAAAATGAATGATCTGCTATTCTTTTTAAAAAAAGATAAAAACATCAAGATTGCCTTATATTCACATCTTTTGTTAAAGATAATATAAATTTAGTTTACTGGAAAAGACCTGTTGTAATTTTAACAGGCAGAATTTATTTGCCTTCTCTTTATTAGGATGAGCATTCCCTAAGGTTTTCTTCTCAAATATTAAAGTTTTTCCTCTTAAAAAGAGGCTTAGGGACACTTGGGTGGCTCAGTTGGTTAACCAACTGTCTTTGGCTTGGGTCATGATCAAAGGGTCCTGGGATCAAGTTCTGAATCAGGCTCCTGATCAATGGGAAGCCTGCTTCTTCTCCCTCTGTCTGCCACTCCCCTGCTTAATGCTCTCTCTCTCTGACAAATAAATAAATAAAATTAAAAAGAAAAAAAAAGAGGCTTAAAGAAAGCGATTTTTTAAGGAGTGACAATATGATAATGTGCATTTCACTTGAGTGACAATAGCATACACTTAATACTAATAAAGTCATTAAGTTCTAAATGTTGCATGTTAATTTGAAATGATTTCCAAAAGATTTTGTCAACATTAAATTCTGGGGGCGCCTGGGTGGCTCAGTGGGTTAAAGCCTCTGCCTTCCGCTCAGGTCCTGGGATGGAGGAGCCTCGCATTGGGGTCTGCTCAGCAGGGAGCCTGCTTCCTCCTCTCTCTCTGCCTGTCTCTGTCTACTTGTGATCTCTGTCAAATAAATAAATAAAACCTTTTAAAAAAAACATTAAATTCTGCTGTAAACTAGTCTGGTTTTTGCTATTCATTTAAGGTAAAGTTTATTTTAGAAAGTTATAATTACATAAGACTATCATGATTCAGGGTTTAAATGTTGGTTTTGTAAGATTTTTTTTTTTTTTTTT
>ML103231.1:12260-22532 GCA_003697995.1 Taxidea taxus jeffersonii
TCTTTCTTTTAATCCTAACAACCACATTATGGTGTACGCTACTCCCATGTTACAAGCGAGGAAGCAAATTTTGAGTAACCAAAGTCAGCAGCCGCAAAAAGTGACAAAACTATGATTGTAAGCCTGGTTACAGGATCCTGGTCCACAGCCACACCTCTACACAACCATGTCTGCCAAAATACGGATCAGCAGCACACTTGGGAGGTGGCAAGAATGCCAGGCCATCCCACATCACGAACAAATTAGATGGATCAAGAGAGAGCTCATGGCATAATGCTAACACTTCTCCCCCTTAAAAATGTCTGAATTAATGGAAAATAAGGTCAGAAGGCAAATCCTAAAATACAGTTGATCCTTGAACAGTGTGGGAGTCAGGAGCACCAACCATAAGCAACTTTTGACTCCCCAAAAACTTAACTGCTAGTGGCCAACTGTTGACCAGAAGCCTTACCAAAAGTATTTTGTTGGGGCGCCTGGGTGGCTCGGTGGGTTAAAGCCGCTGCCTTCGGCTCAGGTCCTGATCCCAGGGTCGTGGGATCGAGCCCCGCATCGGGCTCTCTGCTCTGCGGACAGCCTGCTTCCTCCTCTCTCTCTGCCTGCCTCTCTGCCTACTTGTGATCTCTGTCTATCAAATAAAGAAATAAAATCTTTAAAAAAAAAAAAAGTATTTTGTTTGTTGTATTACATACTGTATTCCTATAATAAAGTAAACTAGAGGAAAAATTGTTAAGAAAATCACAAGGAAGAGAACCCTGGGTGGCTCAATCAGTTAAGCATCTGCCTTTGGCTCAGTTCAGGATCCCAGGACCCTGGGATCAAGCCCCACATCAGGCTCTTTGCTCAGCGGGGAGCCTGCTTCTTTCTCTGCCTGCTGTTCCCTCTGTTTGTGCCCTCCCTGAAAAATAAATTTAAAAAAAAAATCATAAGGAGGCAAAAATACATTTACAGTACTATTAAAAAAATCCACATGGAAGTAAATCCACACCGTTCAAACTCATGTTGGTCAAGGGTCAACTGTATAATGATTTTAGTGAGACAAGCAGAATGAGATAATGAAAAGAGCCCTGATTTAGAACCACTAGACTTGTGTCCTGGTCCATGCTGAACACGGAGACTCAAGCCCCTCATTATAAAATTGTCATGATAATACAGCTCACCTTTTTGTTGTCACCAGAACAGTGAGAATACAAGTCATAATATGCCAGCACTGTGCCTGGCCTAGATTTAATGGATACTACAATAGTTTATTTCGTTTTTTATTTTCAAAACACAAGTAGGGGCACCTGGGGAGCTCAGCCAGTTGAATGGCAAACTCCTGATTTCAGCTCAGGCTGTGATCTCAGGGTCGTGGAACTTGGGTGCCCTGGCTCAGTGGGGAGTCTGCTTCTCTCCTTCTCCCTCTGCCCTTCCCCCTGCCTGTCCGCTCTCTCTAAAATAAAATGAATCTTTAAAATGCACACACACACATGCACACACGTAGACAGCTCCTGTCTATATACTATAAATCCTCCCTGGACACCTCCCCCTCCTCTACCCTCAACACACTCACCTACAGAGAAACTCCTTTTAGGTACATCTGTTTCTGTGAGAACATCATTCTCCTATCACTCATAATCTGCCTGCTTTTTAACAGCACATACAATTACCTAGATAACAGTATTTTTGCCTTATTTCATGCTTTCAATATACAGAAATCACAAGGTACTATTTAAGTACATGAAAGCAGTTCAGAAAAAAATGTTGTTAAACCAAGTAACACAGCAATTCAAAAGCAAGAAGTATTGAAATAGGCAAGCACTGTATTTTGATCAGTAACTAAAGAGTATATTTGACTCAGGCTTTCTCCAGTCTCCTCTCATACAACACAAACTGGTAATCTAAAAGAATAATAATAATAATAATATAAATTAGCACTGTACCAAACACTCATATCTGCTTTTTTTTCACGAGGTACATTCTCATACTGAAATCAGCTTGGTAGCCTTTAAAAACAAAGTGGACTGAGTAAAGCTAATATGTTTCCACTTTCAGTTTTTGTGTTTTTTTTTTTAAGAAACCGATTTAAGAGTAAACTGTCTATAGTGAAGAGTACATAGTTCTGAGATATTGTTTTGCCACTGAAAAGTGAAAGCTCCCACCATAGAACCAGCAATCTTTGAAGTGGAATAAGTCCGGCGTCTCTACCTCCCCCATCCCTCTCATTTCCTTACAGACTGTGGCTCTTGATCACAGATGCACAACGCTCCCTTCATTTTTACCAAACCACCCAGGTCTGAAAAAGTGTGAAGCATGTGTCCCTTGGCCACCTACAGGGAAGTTGCTAATCAACATCCTGGAGATGCCTCACCACTGGAAGGACAAATCACAAACTCCGTTTCCTACACCAGAAAGCAGATGCTTCTGGTCCCCAGTGAAACTGAAGGCTCCTCCCACTCACAAAAGAACGGTAACCAGGTTTCAGTTCTTTCGATTCATTTTTTTAAAAAGACGCATTTTTTAAAAAGCAATTAACTGAGCACACGTGTTCTTCCCTCCCCCCTTACATATATTTACAGTCCCCCCCCCCATTTTCTTCAAGTTAGAGAGGTCCATGTAAGTCCACTCGCTCGAAAGGCATTAGGAACTCATTTGGAGGACTGAGTCCTAGAAGACAGGCCGAGAGAGAGGTGAGCAAGCCGAGTTCGGCTGAGTTTTCTTTTTCGTTCCCGCACTACCGGGCAATTACGCATGTGTTTCCAAACAAGAAAAGCGTCTGGAATGCACAACGATGCAAAGTAATGCGAGGCACAAGAAACGGGCACGATGCAGCTGGTGTGCTCCGTGTCACAAAGGCTGCTTGGGCACAGCACTGCGTGTCTGAGGCTCCCAGCTGCCTCCCATCGCATCCGGTCCCAGGTCCCCAAAACCAACGGCTCCGGACCGGTGAGAGAGAAGCGGACAAGCACTGGGCGCCCCTCTCGGGAGGGGCGAGAAAGTGAGGGGAGACCGCGGGGAGGACGGGTAGCGGGTCCCGCGGAGCCAAAGGACAACCGCACGGGGCTGGAAGGGGGCGATGTGACAAAGGCGCAGAAACGCCGGCTGCAGCGCAGGCCGAGGGAGGCGACCTGGGCACCCGGGCCAGGGACTAGTGACCGACGGGAGGGGGAGGAGGCTGCTGGGGCCCGCGGCAGATCGCGGCGCGTGAGCCGGCCCGGAGCGGCGCGTGGCCGGGGTGGGGAGAGCAGGGCGCGTCGGTCACCTGTATTGTTTGAAAAGCTGGTCGGACTCCCTGAAGCCGTTGTTGAGCAGCATGTTGATGCCAGCCAGGGCCAGCTCCGCGTCCTGCAGGGGCGCCGCGGCCGCCGCCGCCGCCGCCGCGTCTCCGTCGTCCTGCCGCCGCGGCCGCTGCTGCTCTGAGCCCGCCATGGGCGCGCGAGACTGTGCGCAGGGCCGAGGCGAGGTGGGGCGGCAGCTGCTGCGGCCCCCGCGCGCCCGGAGCCCGGCTCTACCTGCCGGGAGCGGCGCGCAGCCGAGCGGGGCGGGGGAGGGGCTGGGCGGGCCGGGGCGGGCCGAGAGGGGGATGCGGGGGGAGGAGCCGGGCGGGCTGCAGCGCGGCGGGGGACGTGAGCGCCCAGGCCGCCACCTCCCGCCGCGGCGGGGATTACTCAGCAGCAACCCGCCCGCCTGCTCCCCCCGCTCCCTCCGAGACGCCCCCCTCGCGCCGGCACCCAAGTGGAATCCGTTTCCGGGTGTCTCTCACCGCGCGGAGCCGGGGCCCGAGCGGCCGCCGTCCCTGCTGCCTGCAGCCCCCGCACGCCGCCCCAGTCCCTCCCAGCCCGGGTCCCACCCCGCCGCCCTGGGCCAGCGCGCCGAGCCTGCTCGGACACTCGCGAGGCACCGAGGCCCGGACTCTGGACTCTTTCCTCCGAAAGAGCCGAACCCGGGGGTCAGCGGGGAAGCAAGCGGGCTTGAAAGGGGGGACAGGGATCGCCGACCGGGGCGCAGCGAGAGCGCGCGGCTGGAGACCACCTGGCCGCACGATACCCTGGCGGGCAGCACCTGAAACCCAGAGCCGCCTGCGCCCGCGACCCTCAACTTTATCCCGACCTTGGGGCGGGTCCCCCGAGCCCAAGATAGCCAATCCTCAAGGAGGTGGGAAGCGGGGGCGGGGCCCGATGGCACCTGCGGGACAGCTGCTGGAGCCCAGCGCGGAGGAATTGGAGCAGAGAGAATCCAGGATTCTGGTACGCACCCTGTCCGGCCGCCACCAACATTTTTGCCCCATGGGGCAAGAGGACAAACGGAGGCCAATGTGACATACATCTAAATATTTAAAGTTTATAAATTAAGCTCTTCAAGTGTTTTCTTTTATTACCCTGACAATTATTACCCTGACAAAACTTTCATGCCAGTGAAACAGGCAGTGAAACAGGAAAATAAGTATAAAGCTATTGTTTATTATATGACCGAGTATAAGGAAAATGTCAAAGATGACAGAACTCGGTCATTGTTGCATATGTCTGACTGTTCTAATGATGGGCTGGTAATGTCTGCGTGGGTAATACTATGGAGACAATTCACAAGTGATTTTTGTTTTTCCATAAATGTATATTTTTCACCTTTATTTTAGCAAAATCACTAAATCCGTTGTGACAATCAAGACTAATGTCAGATCAGACCACCTTTCTTAAGTCACTGTCGTTCTTAGAGTGTGGTTTATTAATTTCAGTTTGGAGAAATGGCTCGGCCGAAGCACTTAAAATTGAAACTGTTTTTTAAAAATTAAAGCACTATTTTGGTTTAGAGATTCACCCGTTCACATACAGCATTATAACAAGGTCCATATGATAAATTAGCACAGAAAATACTTCAAAAATAATTTTATTTCATCATAGAAGTTGCTATCACTCATTGTGCGATTTGTGCCATCCCTTACAAGAATATCTAAACCCATATAAGTATTCCCAACTTTCATATATTTAAGAGTAATGTGAATTGCTCTCATTCCTTAGCTGTCATTTGTCAGAACACCATGCTAATTCTCGAGTACATCTGGAGCCACAAATTAGAACATCAAAAGAAGCAAGAAAATGGGTGATTCTCACCTCTCGGAAACAATACCACATGAATCACTGCATTCACGTGATCCTAGAGGACTTCAGAGATTTGCCAGGTTTTTTATCCCAGTACTCTTGGGTGTAAAATAGTGTTAGATTCAAACATACTAATAATAAATAAAAAAGACTCCAGTATCAGCAGTGCCACAGATCTACATGGCATTCATAGGCTGTAACCTTTGTTTTTCAGATATTGAGCAAGAGGTAAGCTGCTTTGCCTTCGGGTCTGAACAATGTTCATAGTGAGAATGGGTGTTCAGGGTTCTAAGTTCCATGAAGCCAGCCCTGAGTGCCATATCCTGAGTGACAGCAGTGTCCTTGTGTTCTTTAATAAATTTATGTGTCTGTGTCTTTCTCTTAGGTACTGTACTGGTCATGGCGCTCTTGCCAGAAAGTATTCCCTGGTCACACATTGCCAGTGCTGACAACACGCCCAGTACTTATAAGCTTTCTGAACTTTGGATCTGTGGAACCATCTACCCCATAATCCTGAAACAATCCAGTCAACAAGGGAGAGCAGCCAAGAGGGCAATACCAAACCTAGCACAGAGCCTGTACCTCACCTCCCCCCACACACCTGAAGAATGCAGCCAAGCCCAGTTCTCCATGTCTCTGACAAGGGAAGTCAAGGAATTGATGGCCCCGTGGGCATTAACAAGTTGGATCTGGGACCCTGCAGCTCAGAATGGGGGGTGGGGAGAGATAAGCAAAATCAAAGCAACCTGTCTCAGAAACCTAGCACAAATGCTTACACAGACTTAGTGAAATTTAGCTATTGAGCAATTGGGGCAAGATCCAGTGCACTTGCCCAGCACCCCATAATAGGGGATATAGATAGAGGCTGACTCTGCCATGTAATTTACACCAGATACGAGCCGAATTGGATCTAGCCAAATGCCACGATTAGGTTAGCAGCAGCATCTTGAATGGACATTTGCAAATATTTGCTCTGCAACGAGGGATACAAAGAGGATTCACAAATGGGGCTCACAACCCAGAAGCAAGGCAATCTGTGACCCAGTAATTAGACCTGTGACAGCTGTAGTTGGCTTTGACACCTCCCCAAGTTTCACCTGGTAGGCAGGGAATGAAGGCTGCCGGTGTTTTCTTCACTAGATAACAACGGCAGATAATGATGGCTGTTTAAGAGATCATGGTATATATTACTTACAAAAGGAAGTAAAATCTAGATTACCAACACATTAGGGTGCCATACACCTGAAATGGTGAGATTCTCAGCACCCTTTCATAACACTAACGTACTCTTCAGTGCACTTGGCCACAGGCTAATAGGATTTACCCAGTGCTCCCTTTGGCAGGAGGAAGGAGCAAAGAAGAAGGAGGGAGAGGGAGAGGAAAAGAAAAGCTCTTAAATGGGGGAGGGGGGGAATGATTTCCTTTCTACATACCTCTTGTGGTATGTATCAGTATTTTGTGGTTCTTCGTGAGATTTCATTGTGAAAATGAAATGCCAATTCTAAATGATTTATGAAAAGCTTTAGGTGTGTCTTATTTTTTACATGGTAGATTTTTTCTAAGGTAAGACATCTTGGTTGCAAATAAACAAACAAACAACAACAAAAAAAAAACCCTGATCCAAATGGCTCAGAAAAGCAAATGTATTGGTTCACAAAGGGGACTTCCCCAAAGGAGGCTGGGCCAGGGCTGCAAAACTGTGAGTTAGACCCAGTTTCTCCAACTTTCCACCCCAGGGTTCTGCCACTTTGGTGCTTTGGTGGGTCTATTCTTAGGCCCTTCTGTTCTGGTACCCAAACAGCTGGAAGTTTCCTGGGTCTCCCTGTTTGCTTTTTCACATCCAGTAGCAAGGCATTACGTTTTCATCACTTAATCCCAAATCCCCTAACTGAATCTCATTGGCTTTCAGGTGCCTTTTTTTTTTTTTTTTTTTTTTTTTAATTTGAGACAGAGCAGAGGGCGGGCAAGAGGGGAAGGGAGAGAAGCAGACTCCCAACTGAACATGGAGCCCAGTAAGGGGCGCCATTCCAGGACCCTGAGATCATGACCTAAGCCAAAATCAAGAGTACAAGGCTCTACGGGACGGAGAGACACCATGTGTCCCCAGGTGCTCATACTAACCAATCAGTCTGGTCAGAAGGAGGGGGTTCACTATGCCTGGATTAAGTCAATCAGAGCCTGATCCCAGATCTGGGAGGTGGAACCAATTCCCCTGGCTGGGAAATTCTAGGTCCACTAAGAAAAGGAAGGTAGGAAATGGATGTCAGAGGGACAGCAAGCAACATTTCCTACTCTTGTCTTCCTAAACATGTTTTGAGGTTTGGGAATGGCTCTTTAAATGCATTTAGAGAATATGCTACCTTAAGAAATCTTGTTGTATGTGCTTAGGTCATATTAACATTTTTTAGGAATGCTGATAACCATGCCTTGATGTGTCTTTCTGGAAACCTGCACCTCAGTTGAAATAAATATAGGTTCCCAGAATGTCTGGAACTCTAAAATGGAACTCTAAAAGGACTGGAAAATTAATGTCACTGCATTTTCATGGTATGCTAGCTTTGCTATCAAACTCAGCCCTGTCACTCTACTGAAGGTGAGGGAAGATTGAGTTAACGGCTTTTAATTAGAAAGCACATTAGGGCAAGGGTTGGCATGTAAAACTGTAGAGCAGGCTCCTTCCTTTTCTACTCACAAGGCTGACCTCTGAGGAGAAGAGCACGTGGTAGACCCAAGGGGATCCAGCTGGCTGTTTCTCCCGCAGGTGGATGCCTCCAACAGGATACGCCCCACTGCAGACCACAGTGGGGACTGCGAAGCAAAAGCTATATCCCCTTCAGACTGAATGCCTTCTCGTCTGCTTTTCCCCAAACCGAATACCCAATGGACATAATATAGGCTTTGAGCAGGTGTTTATTAGAGGGGAGATCATTGCTCTGCTGCTGTATAGATTCGGGGGCACAAACGGGGAAGGCATCGTGTCCTTCCTCCAGCGGCTTACCTCCCCCGGATAGCTCAAACAGTGAGGCCTCCTGCCCAAGTCTGGACTGCGAGGTGTTTGAGTGGGAGTTCAGCTCCTCTCTTGGTCTTCACCTTCCCATTCCTTTATGTTTCCTTCTGCACCCCCTGCCTTTAACCTGCCTCCTTGTTTTTCACTGACAGTTGCTGCTCCCTAGGTCTATCGCCCTCACTGCTCCTTGCAGAAATAATCAAGTCTCCCTCTCCCTTAGTACCTTTTCATGATTTGCACATTTTACAGCCTCTGGTCAACGTCTGTGACTTCTCTGTCCACTGATTGCTGCTCCGTAAAGGAAGAAGTCGTCTCTGTTTTCAAGGTCTGGGTTGGCTGAGTCCCCGGAGTAAGAAGCAAATGTGCTCTGGGCCTGTGGAGGAGGGCAGGGAAAGGTATCAAAAAGAGGTTACATTTAGTACACTGGTGGATTTTCTCCTGGCTTATCTGAAACCAAACTTGTGCCTGGGTGGCTCAGTGGGTTAAGCATCTGCCTTTGGCTCAGGTCATGATCCTAGAATCGTGGGATCGAGCCCCGCATCGGTATCCCTGCTCAGTGGGGAGTCTGCTTCTCCCTCCCCTTCTGCCCCTCCCCCTGTTCACAAGTACTCTCTCCTTCAAATAAAGAGAATCTTTAAAAAGAAATCAAAATTATCTTGCCACTATGATTAATTTCGATCTGGAATTTCCATTTTTTTTAATTATTTTCCTTCTATCCATGTAACTTTACCTTATTGTTAACAATCCTAGCCTTATTATGCTAAGATGTTATTAAACCTTTCCTACATTAACTAAGAACAAATGTCATAACCCAGTTCTTCTAACCACCAGGCTTCTCCCTTATTGAAGGAGAAAGGAAGAGATACCTTTCTGTTCACCTAACCGCATATGTGAATCTATTTTGGGTGGAAGCAGCAGCCTTGACATTTGCTTCTTGGAGTGGATTTGTTTCCAGATCTTAAAGTGTAGTCAGACTCCTAGGACTGTCTAGGGCACGTAATAGGTGCTCAACACCTGCTTGTTAGCCAAGAACGGAATGAGTTGGAAGTACAGGGGGAAGGAGATTGTGCCAAGAGTCTAAATCAGAGATTACAATTCTGGTTCTACAGAATCATTAACTTTGTGACCTAGGGCAATTGTACTTAAACTCTTTTAGGCTTAGTTCTCCCATTTGTAATATGAAGACAATCAGTACCTTCGAGGCAAGTAAATGAAATAGTGCAGAGTGAATAGTGCACGCTGTACTGGCAAGATATTATCTGCATCCATACAGTTAGTGCTCTAATACAAATTAAAGCCAGTTCATCCTTCTGTTCATGTATTTACTTGTCAACAGTATTATCTTGAAATATCCAGCTACAAAAAAGTCTGTGCAAATAACCAGAGGCATCACATGGAGATGATTAATTTAAACCATTTCTGCTGTAAAAAATACAATTTTTGCTGTTATTAATGCAGCCTGAGGAGGACATGCAGATTTTCTTCTGAATGTATAAAACATAGAAAGTAAAAATATGGGATGCCTGGGTGGCTCAGTGGGCTGAGCCGCTGCCTTCGGCTCGGGTCGTGATCCCAGCGTCCTGGAATCGAGTCCCACATCGGGCTCTCTGCTCGTCAGGGAGCCTGCTTCTCCCCTCCCCTCTCTGTCTGCCTCTCTGCCTACTTGTGTGATCTCTGTCTATCAAATAAATAAATAAAATCTTTAAAAAAAAAAAAGAAAGTAAAAATATCCAGGTTTTAGGGCACCTGGGTGGCTCAATGGGTTAAGCCTTGCCTTCAGCTCAGGTCATGATCTCAGGGACTTGGGATCGGGCTCTCTTTCAGCAGGGAGGCTGCTTCCCCCTCTCTCTCTGCCTGTCTCTCTCCCTACTTGTGACCTCTGTCAAATAAATAAATAAAATCTTAAAAAAAAAGAAAAAATATCCAGGTTTTAGACTTCTTCATTTGGATTTGAATTATCTCTGTTGAATAATCCCTTAATAAGTTTCTGACACGCCCTGAAGGGTTGGACAAGGAAATCAATATTTGGCATGAAGATTTTAAAAATCTGTCTTCTGTGTCCTGTGTCACATGTTTTGCAGGCAGCTCTTATCTTTGCAAGGAGGGATGCATTATTAATCTCAAATAATGCCCTATTTATAAGTCACATGGGTTGTGCTCTGAGGTTCCAATAGCAACCCAGATGTTCCAATA